>VWPW01023354.1:490595-719089 GCA_013389825.1 Crypturellus undulatus
TTTTCTTTTCTTCTCTTTTTTTCTTTTTTTTTTTTTTCTCTTCCCTCCCCTCTCCTCCCCTTCCCTTCCCTTCCCTCCCCTTCCCTTCCCTTCCCTTCCCTTCCCTTCCCTTCCCTTCCCTTCCTTCCTCCTCTCTCTCTCTCTCTCTCTCTTTCTTTGTGTGTGTGTGTGTGCCTCTGTGTCTCCCTTTCTTTGTTTAAGTTATTATTTGTTAATCCATTTAACTTGAGTTTCCAGTTGGGGAAAATTAGATCACACACTGTGTGCCTTGAACACAAGAAAGTTTAGTTTTCCCAAGATTTTGATTGAACTTGAGCAAGAAAGTGACCCTTTTATAGTTTCAATTTGGTTCTTGCTGCAGCCAGTCAAGTCCTGGCAAAACAGTTATATCTGGGTAAAAGAGGTTCATCTCAACATATATCTCTAAGTAAGTGGCATGAGCTACCATCTCTTCTTAACTTCCCTTCCATAACCAGTAGTGTTATTCTCAAACTACATCTTTTGCAAATTTCCTGACTGTAAATTTTACTTAAACTACTAACTGTAAAACATAGCATACAAAAGCTGTCAGGTAAAATAACTGGAAAAATCCACCAGCTCTGAAATTCAAAATCTGAATTGGCTCAGTTGTAACAATTTTGGATACCACTTAGAATTATGTGGTTTACATCAGTAGTCACTGAATAAAGCAGGATATGCTTTTGACTAGTGAAGCCAGTTTGATTGATATCAGTTACATATTCTGAGTCAACAGCAAAATTTCCATTAAACAGGCTAAAAGTTAAAGTGTGAAAGTAAAAATAAGGATCCAGTTATAGTCATATCACTGTGTAGCATTGTATACTGCTCTCTTTCTTACACTTAATGACAGAGAAAAAAAACTACCATCATTTCACATATATTTCTTGAAGTGGTAGATTGGCACACTTTAAATATTTTGACATAAGTAGACAATTAAAATGAACTCATAAAATGAAAATATCTATTAATTTGTTAATTAACAAATACTATGTGTCAAGAAGTCTCACGAGATGATACAGATGATCATCACTGTGTTTTGTACAAGAGTGTTATAAACATTCTCAATATAACCCATAAAAGGAAAAGAAGAAAAAAAAAAGGTCTGTTTTTAAGTATTTCCTGAATAAATCCCAAAACTGATGGGTTAGAAATGGAATGTGTGTTGGATGATGATATGAATTTTGTACAGTGTTTAAGTCTTGTACTTCAGACATTTCAATTTGGTTCGGACTCTTGTGTTAGTTCATATTTCTCGGTTTAAATCTAAGCAAACAAAATGATTTCACTCGACTCTTGTGTCTCTAGTGTCCTACAAAAGCAAGCTTTGAATCTGACTCTGAATTTTAGCTCCCTTATGAAACATTTTGTTAGTTGTAGGGAGCTTAGAAGAGGAAGGAGTTTAGTAAATGAAACTTATTGGTCACTGTTATTTATTATATAAACTTTTTTTCTAATGACCAACTTTTGTCCTTGGACAAGAAGCAAATTAATGGTGACCAGAATGGGCTTCTTATTATGAATATATCATCCAATAATGCTATCATAAGCTGTTAATAATTTCATCACAGCACTAGTGTGGTTTTATGGTGATATAGTTTGTCGGGATTGCGGGCAAACCAGCTAAGCAAATCTCGTTTTTTTTGATGTGTTGGTAGATTCTGCATGGTGATATTGCTTAGTTTAATGTAGTTAAAGACAGCCCAAAAAAATCAAAATTTGAGTAGAGAAAATTGACTTTTTGATTTTTTTGACATTTCTGTCTGGAAACCAGACATAAAGCATAAAATGACTGAAGCAAAGATGTCATTAAGCTGTCAAAGATGTCAGAAAACTGCTGAGCACCTCAGTCTTCAGTACTTAACTGACAAAGATGGGCCATAAAAAGAGCTTCCTGACTAATTTCTGCAAAACATTCTTCACACTTCACCAGTTTCCTAAAGCATTTAGACATCCAAAAACAGCAGAAAGAACTAAAAATTATTAGGAGGGACTGATGAGTCCAGCGTAATTCCCACTGACAGTTCAGTTACATATCCTAAACCGATATGCAATAACTTCACTCCACCAGTTTCAGTAGAACTATCTTAGGCTATGTTACTATCATGGTCCAGCGTGTTGCCCAGGATTTCAGGAAGTGAAGTTCAGATTTAATCTTTATAATGTATCAGTTTTGATACATAGAATTCTGTCTGTATTTGTATGTAAAACTGAGTAAAATATATCATATCATTTAGGAAACATGAGGAAATGATTTTTACATATAAAAAAATTAATTCCTTATGTAAATGTAGAAATGGGAAAGAAGATACATAGTGTAGGGCACCCACAAAAACCAAAAAGACCTTTTTCTGCTCTTCGTTCCCACTACAATACCATCATAGAGGGTGTTCTGCTAGCAATTTCTTCCCAGAGAGACAGGTTCAGCACTTGTTACCAGACTTTTTTCAGACATGTGTTAACCATCAGTAGAGGAAATGTTATTTTTACCATGACATTGAAGTATTTTAACTGGTAAGATCTCAGTCATAAAATTAACCCACATCTGTAAGATTAACATCTTTGGTACCCAAACCGTTTCTCCATGGCACAGCTGACATTTCAGATTACTTGGCTGTGTACAAGATCCTGCTGTACTTGAAGTTAACTTATGTTCTTAGTTTATGACAAAGAGATAATAAAATAAACCTACATGGTAGAAAGTCCTAGATTCATAGTAGAAAGTCCTAAATTCATAGCAGTCCTGGGTAGCAATTTTGCTGCGCTTGAGGCAGAACAAGGCTGAGGGATCTAACCTTGAAGCAAAAGACCATTCTTCATGGAGCTGTAGTATGGAAGCACCTGCTATGCACTCACTGCTCCAGATTCTGCAATTATGTACTTCTGCCATACCAAAAAAAATCTCTCTATATACATTTTTTTTTCCATTTCTCTGTAAGGTATGGGTCAGAAGTGAAGTAAGGTGTTTCAATAGGCTTCTTGTTCAGCAGGTGAAAGTGCTAAAGACAACACAGTGACTCACTCAGATATCCTGTGGCCTGGATGTTCTCCTGAAGACAAAATTAAGAAGTGTCCTCTTGTCTAGTCTGTACTTTATCAATTTGTCTAGGAGGGTGTTATGGGAGACAGTGTCAAGACCTTATTTTGATCGAGGAAGGTAGTATCAGCAACTCTTCCCTCATCCACCATTTTATCTTTGAAGGCTAGGCATGATTTCGCCTTCACCAATTCATGATGACTTCTCCCTAGTCACTTTCTTGTCCTTCGTTTGTCTGAAAATAGTATCTAGGCTGACTGTTCTGTAGTTCCCCAGATCCTCTTCTTGCCTTCCTTGAAGACAGAAATGACTTCTGCTTCCTTCCAGGCCTAAAAAACTCTTCCCAGTTGCCATGACCTTTCAGAGATAATTGAGCGTGTTTTTTTTTAAACATTCCTTAACTTGATCCTGGTGAGCGAGACTGTGAGAAAGAAGAAACAGTTCCATAGCCCATCATTAAGACAATCTCTTGTCATGTTGGAGGCCCAAGTTCATTGCTTGCTCCAATGGATACCCAGTTATCCAGGCCAGGAGAACTGCTCTAATAGAAGACCAGTCGAGGAAGATTCACTCTGTAATATCTAATCACCTGGTCTGTTGGACAAGTTCTTTGGATATGGGGAGCCTCAGACAGAATATAGCATTGGTATAAGTCTGAATTATACTGATAATTTTACTGGGTATTAAGACAGTGTTACTATCTAATATAGCATGAACTTAGTATAGTGTTGTGCTGTAAATATTACTGGGTGACTTCTAAATCCCTCTGTAGTTCATATATGAGGAAATGCATCAGATAATACGTCTCCTCCTGATCACATTTTAGACCTTCAGATGGATTCTCTCTATTTTAGAGAAAGGGAAGATGAAACTTTTCGAGTACCTCTTTTTTCCTTGGAATCAGCTAAATACCATAAGTATAACCAGATGGGATGAAGAGGCCAGTCAGTATTATTTCTAAAGAGTAATAACATGCTAAAAGTAACTCAAATTTTAGGTGATATTGTGGTTTCTCTTTTTCACTGATGCACAAGAGTTGAAGCACAAGAGGGCTGCTGCGATCCCAGATCCCCGTGGAAGACCATGGAGGAACTGGGGCCCCAAAGATAACGTGCCTTTTTACAAAGGTAAAGGGCCCACAGGCTGGTGAAGGACTAGTCATTTGAGCTAGCAGGTAGACAGCAGGGGGAAGCCGCAAGTAGATCTGAGGGCTGAGGATGAGGCGCACAGATCAGAGTTGCCTGTACATAAGCATCTCTTGTATCTCTGAAGTATGATTTCATTTCCACGTGCTTTCCTCTATATCTTTGAAGACCCCATCCCTTGATGAATATGCTTTACCTGCTATCACATTTCGCAGTTCCAGTTCATTTGCAAAGTCTCCTTGGCTTCAGCTGGCTCTTCAGATCCTCAAGTGGTTCAGTGTGGAGGATTTAGGCCATGCTGTGCTAGCCAGCTAGGCTACCTTCCCAGACCGAGGTGCATTTTATACAAACAGTGTACCTGCGTGTATAGCCTGTCAGTGCTATTTATCTTTTGTCCACAAGGTGGTAGCGTAGCATTAGCATTAAGGTACACGTGGCCACTATCTCCTGCCTGGTCAAGGGAGAGACTCCTACTACTGGACAAGTGTTGACAATCTTCTCCCTTTTATGACCTTCTAATTAAAAACAGCATGATATAATACACCAAAGTCACATACATCAAGTTATTAAAAACTGTAAAAATAAGGGGGAGGTACAGAAATCTATTCAAAGGGCCACATGGAAATAGTAGGTACTAAAACATATACCTCAGCTTTGGTAACTTGAACCGTTCCCAGTACTGGTGGATCCAGCTATTACCAAGTGCTGCTGAACAAACTGAAAATAACCTAGCTGCAGCCACTTCTAGCATGACTTTTAGGCGACCCTGGGATTGCAGACTGCTGCATTGTCAAACTTGGCCTTTCAAGGCCCATCAGAACTCTACCAGCTTAGGACCACATGTTGGTCATCTCTTTGGGTCTTTGTTAAAGTTACTTTAGGTTACAGTTTCATCTTTGACAACTATACCACTTGCTTTAGATGATAGTCTTTCCCACAGCCTCTCCTTTCTTTCCTTGGCTTACTGATGTCCTTCAGTCCTGCAGCATGATTATAAAAGATAAGGAAACTGCTTCAACATTAATCTTCTCCACCTCAATCACACTGGGTTTTTTCAGCCAAAATTTCAGAGTTTGCAACACAATCTCATGAACAGTTACATTGCCACAAATGGGAAGACATTGTGCTTGCGGTGGAGGGTCTGGGGTGGAAAGCAAGACACCAAACTGGAGTTTAGTCCATGAACACTTTGTATCATGGAAGAGTAGTTGTAGTTTCCCATGGTGGGTGGGCTTACTTGCCATGATTTGTGTCTTCTTATTCAATCTGTTTCACCAAACAGGATAAGATGCCCTTTAAAGCATATATTTTACATGATCATCTTGTCAATCACTGTGGAGAAAGTCATGCAGTAACTGTGTGTTTATTCTTTATATCATTATTACAATATAGTCAGGTTAATGAATACTCATCTCTATTCCACCAAAAATCACAGGATTTGAGTAAATTCTATGAGCTGATATCATTTCCCTAATCAATTGTCTCCTATGCTGGGGTATATATAAATTAATGAAGTATTGATTTATAGGAAGATGGGCAGAGGAAGGAAGGGAGCTGTATTGGTGTGGTCTTTTTCTTCACGACATGTCATGGTTGGTGCTGATTAGCTAGGCCACTCTAAACAATCTGATTTTATATCTCCTTCAGCAGGTTACCAAAAATAATGACCCTAACATTAAACCTTGGCTACTAGGTTTCAACCTAGTATAGGTTCCAACCTATATAGGTTGGAAGGACACAGTGTATTAGTGTCAGTGAGATCAAATGAAGTTTTTTTTTTTCAACTGATTTGATACCATAACCTAGTAGTGGAACAAAACTCCCCTGTTTCATTTTATTTATTGGTAATGCTAGGTGACTTTCCATCAAAGTGCTGGAAAGTCCTCCTTACCACCAAAGTTGCTGCCCACAATCCTTACGACCAAGCTAAAGTGTTGCATAAAACTACGCAGACTCTTAGTTCCCATGGGCATTACTACATACCATATGTCTGACTACATTTCTTCATTTATTACCGTAACTGTAGTAGGAGACCTTTATTTATGTCAGAGTACCCTTATACTGTACTGATAAAGAATTCCAAGGAAAAGACATAGCTGTCTCCAAGCAAGCGAACTTATCTTCCAGTCTAGTAAAACCTAGTTAAAATAGGAGAAAAAAAAAAAAGAAGCTAATATGCTCATGCCACCATTGGGGATGGTGATCAGTCTGACGGACTGATCCTGGCAGGAATTTATGGCATAGATGTGGCCTAGATCAAATGAAGAATTTGCAGTTAGAAACATATAGCAGTGATCCTTTCAAAATGCCTTTATTTACAGAAATATTCAACTGAAATAAAGTCTCTTAACAGGAGGTCTTGATTACTTTTCCATTTCCAAACCACACATCATAATAGGGATGGAATGTGGTTACCATAAATTGTTGGTTTACAAATCATCACTGACTTGTTAGCAACAGCTAGAACATTAGAGTTAGAGCAACAGTTTGGATGTGATAAAATAGCCAGAGCCCATTTTCATGGCATCACTGGAATGAATATAAATGAATTCTTCCCAGAGATTCTTTGTGGTGGTTGTGGTAAATAGCAAAAGCATATTTCCTGCTCATGTTGAAATCAATGGGAGCTTTATTATTGGCATTGAGAGAAGCAGGCTTTGACCTTAATAGAAAAGAGGAGAGAAAAAGTAAAAAAGATGAGGAAAAAAGAAAAGAATGAGCCTGCAAGTTCTAAAATGACCAGTGGTTCAGATACATGACTGCAGACACTTTAAAAGAGGAGATTAAAAGCAAAAAAGTACCAAAAAATCTGAAATTTGGGGCCTTTTTCATTTGGAATTCCGAATTTCCTTCCAAGTTTTTTTTTTTTTTTTTTTTTAATTCTCTGCTTGTGAACTTAAAAATAAAAAAGTGAAGAATAACCATCACTAGTCACTGCTGAAAATGCAGACTTTCAACTTTTCCTTTTTCTTGGAAATGCTTCTCTTTCTTTCGGGGCAGTGAAGAGTTCTTTCACTGCCTTTTGGAGGAATCCTATAAAAATCAGCAAAGACATTCTTTAAGGAGAGCTAGCACAAACTTTGTTCCATACTTCTGTTTGAGCCACTATCAGTCACTTAACTCTGCTCAAGTAAAATTCACATCTGCTAATACAATAGAATGAGCAACCACTGTCCCTGTCATATAGGTATATCTTTGCAAGAGAACTTCTGCATCAGAAGTAGCTATGCAAGAAGCTCTAGCTCAAAAGAGAATACTAAATTTGCTTAGCTTAGTAGACTTATCCCTTAAGATCCACAAATATCGCAAGTGCTCTATAAAAATAACCTATGTCAAAACAAATGACAATATATGCATTCTCACCACATGTAACAACACATTGCAAACTTATTTCCTGTATCAGGTGTTTTCAAAGTCCTCACCAAGGCAAAATTTCTAAATATAGCTGTTTAAATATTTAAAAGACAGAGAGTGAAAATTGTTCCTCCAAAGTCAACAGCAAAACATTCACTGACTTCATAGAGACCAGTATTTCATTTTAGATCCTTAGCTGAAGAAAATTATTATCCGTGGGGCTGGGATGACCTCTATTAATGACAATTTTGTTCTTACCTACTTAGATTTTAGCACAATAAACATAAAAACATAATTTCTGAGCTAAAGATGTAGTTTCCCCTTTACTGGGAAATGAATAAATTTAGGAAGAGAAAATGTGAAGAATACTTTATCCAAAAGAAGTATTGACCCTTTTGGCTGATGTGCTAGTCTTCAATATCTATAAACCATGTTTCTTGAAATAAAAGCCTCTAACCCATGGCTTCTAATACTTACGAATCACCAAATTACTTGTCAAAAGCCTGCATTTGGACCTTCAGACTGGCATACAGGTGCTGAAAATGACCATCCTGTGCAACTAATTCTGAGCACTTTTTAATCAAAGAATTTGGATAATTTATCCATCTTCTAAACCAGTACTTTCAGCAATGCAAGACATGATAAATTTAACCTTTGTTAATAATAACTGAAATTGCAGTACAGTCTAGATAAACTATGATGGACTGTGGAAGTTTGCAAAGGAAATCTTGAAGGTGTGTTAGTAACTTTTTTTGGAACTGGATTATATTTACTTGTTTTACTTCATTACTACATTTAAGTTCTTACTCCAGCTGGATAATATTTGTACTAGGTAGAACAATATCCCACCCTCATTAGGAATCAAGATGCTGCTACCAGAAGAATTTCAAAATGTTCCAGCATTTGTCCACATAGCAGACGGTATCGTTGTGCAATGAAGACTTACCCAACCTTTACTAGTATGTTTGAGCACTTGGAAAATGTCTCATTGTACCTGCAATGAGCTTAGTAAAGACTAATTTGTCTGTCTTTTAGGAAGTTTTTTGCAGTCTTGGGAAATTTTTTGCAGTCTCTGCTAAATTCCCTGCTCCCATGACCTCTTTCTCCTTGTTGGCCTTCAGTTGTAAGTGGAGGCCCAGTCTGCTGCCCACACTGCAGCTATTCCAGTATATGCCTTAGTAACAGCATTTAATGAAGTACTTGCCTGTCATACATGAGTTTTGATTCAGAGCAGAACACCCCAAAAGTCAGACATGGTTCTCCAGGAATTATGGACTCAGGCTGTACAGTCTCTGTTATCTTTGAATATACTAAGATTATGGCCTAAGTCATTTACTCTGTCAAGATGTTTAGGGGCAGCTTACCCCAATATTCTACTTTCCATATATTTATTTTCTAGTATCTGATGGATCAAATTATGGCATTGTTTCAGGATGACCCTTTTATCTATCCGTATTTCTGTATTCCCACGTGCTCTTTTAATTACCTCTTTTCTGGGCCTTAAATCTAGTTTAGGAAACTTTATGTTTTGATATTCTGGAATTTGGGAGAATGCTTAAGCACTCCTGTAGTAGCTGTAGGCAGTGCAAAGAGCTACTCACATACAAGGGGTAGGTTAGGAGGAGAGTGTACTGAAAACTCATTTTTGGGATATCCCTGGAGAGGCACTGAGAGGTCTTTGCATCCAGCAAAATCATGAGACTGTCTATAAAGTTGGCAAACTCTGCAGAAGCTCCTGTGGAGATCAGAAGATGCTTCAAACTGAGTGCTTCTTAAATCCTTCTTAATGGATATAATAGCAACTATTCAGGCATCTGGTAGCCCTTGGCTATGGGCTTCCTAAAGACTGTATAGCCCTGCGTATTGCTTAAAAAGCCTATTAGTATGTGGTTTATAAAAAATGCACAAGCCTGAATGTGGTATTCAGAAAAACTCTTGTGTTTCTAATATATGTAGACATTATTGTTACTAATATCTAAATTATAACCCCCCATACCTTCCAAAATGAGTACAAAGCAACCATCCTTGCCAGGGACAACAAAGTAAACCAAATTTGGAGTTGCTCAGTCAAGACAGTTTTGAGTCATGACATTTCTTTAAAATAAACACTAGGAAATTATCCAAAAAATGAGATCACCCCACTTTTTTAAAATGTCTCAGTATCTCCTGAATGTTTTGCCTAATATCAGTCAAGTTTTCCAGGAAAACTGTAGACTGACGTAGAAGCTTGCCTGCGCAGTTTCAGGTGGATTGATTTCAGCTTGACAAACTCAGTACGGGATTCAGACTCATAACAACTTCCTTGCATGCTCTTGCATCAAACTTAACTGTGGAAGAAACAAGCATCTCTCCATCTTGCAATTTCTCTCAGCCAGAGCTAACAATAACTTTGCCTGTGCTACTGAACAGCTGAGCCAAAAAACAGAAAGACAAAAGCCAAAGACAAACCAAAAAGACAAGAAACAGAGACAAAAGACAGTGAGAGAAAACAAAATACACATACCCCACATACAAAACATTGCTCTGATAGCTCATATATAAGTGTTTTTGTAAAAGTCAGTTTGGACATCAGGAGATGACAGAAGCAGTAGAGATGGCAAAGCACCTAACCTGACCTATTGTCAAATAAAGGTAATGAAAACAGGATGAGAAAAATAAGGGAAGTTTGTAGGTTTGAAACACAGAAGTCAATGTTAACACTGACAGTATGCAAACCAAGAAAATACTATGTAATTCAGCCTATAATTACATAGGAATCAAAAAAAATGTTAAAGCACATTAATAAAGATATTGTAGAGTACTTTGACTTCTGTGGACTAAGTTCATCTATACCATCAAATACGGGAAAAATTGTATATGAGTTCAGCATGATGGTGAAGGGAAAAATATTGGAAGGGAAGAGGCTGAAGTAGGAGGAAAAGGAGAAAAGGGGCAGAAATTAATAGTAAAAAAAAAAAAGAAAAAAAGAGAGGCTGACTTTTGCTAGACAGATGCCCAAAAAAGAGCTGTGACAGTCAGACATGACTCACAAATTTCTGTATCTAGGCTTGTGGAGAAAGATGGTATTTTCTATCAGTCCTACTAATATTGCTGGAAACAAGCAAATGTGCTTTCAGAAATATGAGCTAGCCTTCAGGCCAGAGCAGAAATAATGTTTTATATACCATAAAGATTGTCTGTTCCAAGGGTATAAGCTGGAGTAATAAATATATCACTTCTTTTTTCATGAGGAATTTCCAGAATCGAAGGCCAGATATAAATTAGTCCAGCTACACCGAGTAAAGTGAATACATATCAATTTTCATTATTTGATAAATCCCTTGAGGATCTGGCTAGCAGAGTGGTTAATCCTAATTGCTTGACAGGGAATGCTCCCAAATATAATTGTCATTTACCTACCTTTGCTTCTACTGAAGTGAGTGGACACTTTGGTTAGGGGCAGTGTAACACCAATCCCAGGTGCTTTGAAAATCTTATCTGGTAAAAATTCTCTCCAGTAGAGGTGAATTTTTCCCATTCTTTAAATATGGAGTGATAGGGTCAACGCCTGTTTTAATTTCGTCTTTTGTGCATAACTTGTTCTACTTCAAGTATTTCTTCCTCAGAATTCAGACTGTGAAAAAAATGTTGAAAAAAAAGGGGGACAGTGTGGAGGGAAGATAAGCAGAGTACAATTATCACCAGTTGCTTTACCATGGGTAATGGAACAGTCAAAGGGCAAAAAGCACAATCAGAAGACGCCTTCTATGTTTTCTGATTGGCCATCTATATAGAGGGGCAGCAACATACTATCCACCAAAAGTCAATCCTTCGCCTTTTTGTAAAGACCTCATTTTATATCAGAGCATACATAACAATCCTGCATTTCCTTCAATTTATCCTAAACCTATCGCTGCTGTCAATAGGAGTTTCAAAAATGAAAAGAACTTTTTGGGCTGGAGTCTTAGTCTATAAGACCTAAATCCAAGTCTATGCCTTGGAAAAGTGACCACAATTTTATGGGTAACCTATATAAATAATTAAAGTAATTGTGGTTTTACTTTGTTTAGATTGTTTGCTTCCCCCTTTCCAACCCTTTAATAAGAGCAGAATTTTTACAATGATCTATTATAGTCAGGCCGGTCTCAATATACAAAATGCTGTACAAGTTGACAACCAAAATGCAGTTGCAGTTCCAAACAGCTTGGGAATGAGATAAATTCCATGTCTATCCCGCATCCTAAATGCATTCAAATTATTCTAGTATCCATATATCTATGTGGACCACTTAACTCCCTCTTGAACTCTCCTCAGTGCTTTAAAATTGCTTGTCAGCCACATGTGAAAATCTCTACCTCATGTAAAATTTGCATTCCAGAGCTCTCTATGACTGGTTTCTCTCCACAGTAAGGTTTCTTCTGACCTCAGTACTCCTGGAATGATGGGACCGAGCTGCTCCTTCCTGTACATACTCAGAGCAGTGCCCATGGAGCAGAAATGCAACCAGCCCCCAGGCTGGTTTGGGCAGGCTCTTAGCACATCAGCGTGGAGGAGGGTTATCTGAGATCACAAATGTAGCTCGGTTGCTGCTGCTGCTGGCAAGAGGACAGATGTCAACGTTGCCTCTCCTTTTCACAGAAACATACCTGACTTTATGAAGAATAGGTTAGCAAATATTTTAATACAAATAGCAACCTCAGCAGAGCTGCCAAAGCAGGCTCCAAAGAGACTGACTTGTTTACAGTCTGGACTGGTGCCTTAAAACCTGACGTGCTTATTCAACAGAAAATTAACCCCAAAACGGGTATCATCATTACTGCAGGGAGAAGCTCCAGAAAGATAATATCCTAACTCTCTCCAGCTGAACTCAGGACATTGACCATGTTTTATCACGTCAAGTGCCCTTGTAGTCATTGAGAATAAACAAGCAAATAAAGAAGTGAGGTATATCGCATGTGACAGCTTGGGTCACTGGGATTGCAGAGATACTTGGATCTGGCCCAACCCCCTGCCTTCACTTGAATTACTACTGGAATCTAACTTCTTGCAGTGTTTTAAGAGACTAAATTGTTCTCTCCATGTACTTTGGTCATCCCAACTCAGATGTTATCTCTTCCTTTCCCACTCTAGTTCTTGGCTACGAAAAATATTCACGAAGGAGAGTGCTGAGAAGAGATTTCTTCCCAGCTGCAGAGTATTTGTGTGTGTGAATGTGTGTGTATGTGTGAGGACATATGCATGTGTGCATATATTTGTGATACAGTTCCAAAGGAGTCTGACAAAGATTGCCTGTTAAGAGGTCATTTGCTTACCAGTGATTCTCGTGAAAATATACACTGGTATGGATTTGACTTGGAAGCAACATTGCTAATACTATATGAGTGTACACAAAATGGGACAGAGGAAATTGTCACTGTAAACATTAGGCCATGGCTGAGGACACCAGAGGGAATGGTTACTGATTTAGAAAAGTCTCTCTACAGAGGTGTTGTTATCTTTAGCTGTCAAATTTCTTGGAAGATGGAGGGAAAGGCTCGTCCCTGGAATTATTATGCAAAGGCCTCTAGCACTAGAGATCCAAAGTCAGCTTTCATTGCATGATCCATCTGACTTGGGGTCTGTATCCTAGGCGGCCACATGGGAAGATGAGAGGGGAGTTGGTGCTGGGCAGCTCCAAGCAAGGATCTCCCCACGGAGCCCCAGCACAGAGGCCGTCTGTGCTCAGGCATGGCTCTGCAACCATCCATGGAGGTCAAACACCAGGCACTAGTTTGGCAGCTTTTGGGTCAAAATAAATAAATACACAAATAAATAGAGGGGCTTCTTTTCATGCCCATTGTGTGGTATGGCAAACTCCATTTCTTTAGGAGAATCTAACCATAGGCTTCTGGATCACTCAGAAACTCAATTCATTAGATTTCAAGCAAATATTTTGTGGGCCATGAGACTTTTTACTATAACTGTGGAAAAAAAAAAGAAAAAAAAATGATTTCTCTTCTCCTATAGACTAGTGCTACTAGGATCCATAAGCTATTCACCAGATGTCAATATTAAGAGACCACAGTAGTGATCTAATAAAAAAAGTAAATGTGAGGAGCTATTGCTTGAGGTGGTCAAAGGAAATTTTTGTTTGTGATAGCAGAGAAATAGAAGCACTCTTGAGGGCCATCTTGGGGGCATCAAGACCTTTTTCAACTTTCTTTCAACTCTTCTATTGGTGAACACGTAGTTGGACAAGCAAGGTTATTGGGTCAGTGACAGTTCATCATTGCTTTTAGATGCAGAGTCACAGACTCTGTCAAAGCAGCAGGCTGCTGTTAAGGAGGCAAAACTGGAGCAGCCTGTTACTAGCAGCTCAAGTGAAAGCTGGGAGTTAAACACATAACCCAAATAGCTTTTGGTGACCCCTATAACCGCATACCCAATTCCACTGAAAGTACTTGACAGCCTTTCCTCTATAATGAGAGCTTAATAGAATGCAATACAAAGTGGAAAGTCTTCTATAGTATTCTCCAAAACCTTTTAAAGAGTTGTATCTCTTTTGTAAAATTCTCAAACTGTTTAAAAACAAAAAGAGAAAAAAAAACGACCATCGTTCCACCTTCTATCTGTATTTTCAGAATACTATCTGCAGAAATACATTAAAGCCAACCTTATTAAATTCCTTACAATAGTCCCACAAGGATTGTTCTTAAAGTGAAAAAGAGAAAAATACTGTCAGTTTATGCAATGTCTTTTTCACTTGTATGAACTAAGACTATCTAGTAAGTTTAACCGTATACAAGTCTCTGGTGGTAAGAACAAGGCTGGAGGCCTTTTCTACAAGCTTGGTTGTGCGCATGTCTGTGTACACGTACATACCCATGTCCCATCTCTCGCTCTCTACCCCTGAGAAGACAAGGGGAAACTACATTTTCTTGTCAGATGACAGAATGAACCACATTGGAGCATTTAGGATGATTAAAAAATAAGAAAGAAAACTTTTTTTTACAAAACTTCCTATACATTTCATGAGACTGTCTTTTGGATCTGCTTTGCTAAAAGCAGTATGATCAAGAAGAAGGATTTCCTTACTTAAAGGTCTTGCCAATTTCAAGTGGAGTAGCAAAGAACATTCCCCAGCTAATCCTTATGCCATTCCCTGCCTTTACTATGAGTACCATCTGTAAGTTTGGATTGCAGAAATAATGGGGGTCCCAGGCACAAACTTACTGATGGTTTCCAATTTGAAACCCACTGCTGGGAGTTCCCTCCTCCCTCCCTTACAACATACATGATCTGGAACTGCATAATTTTAAATGCCTTTCTTACATCGCTCTTGCCACTCAGTGCATTAATAACTCTGCATCCTCAAGCCTCTTTCCCTGCTCACGTCTGGTACAAAACCTTAGTCATCCTTGTGACCTTGAAATATCCTCCACAGCTCTCCACCTCCTCTTTAAATGATACAGACTCATCTCAACCTCCTATTGGAAAATCCTGTGTATGCACCTGGCTTGATTACATCAGCTTATATGCACATTGCTGAGCTAACACATTTCTGCTGCAAAAGGAAAAGGAAATGAATATTTGTCCTGACTCCTATCTAGCAGTTGCTCTGCTGTGGTAGTTTCTTGGCATGCAATTAGAGTTATTCATAAATCTATTTTCACTATTACCTGAATTTCATGATGTAGGAGTTAGAAGAGGAAAACATTAAAAACAAAAATTTGATGGCGGCCTCTCAAATTTGAAACTACTTCAGTTTTTGTGCTAAATTGTATCCCGAAAAAAAATGTTAATATGAATTTTCTCCTTTTCTGCTACATGAAGCAAACACATATTCCTGAAGGAACATTTAAGTAAAGCAAGCATTACAAGAAAGATCCAAGGCAGACACCAATTACTATATGCTATTATATATCAAGAATTTTGCTGGAGACATTACTTTTTTACATTTTTTTTTTTTTACTGTACACAGGTGAATGGTAAGAGTTTCTTTAGCCTGGAGATTGATCATGTAGGAAACTCTGCAGTGAGACCCAAGAATCACAGAAACGCACATGCACAGCCCCACATTTGATCTGTAACCTTGGATTTAGTGTAGGGCATACACAGTCCTTTTTTCCTCATGGGTAGTGGGCTCCTGGGTGGGAGGGATACAATAAACAACTGACAACGGCTTTGCAGTTGACAATTCAGTAAATAAAGCATGGGTTTGTCGCAGACCCCAGTTAGCTGAGGGAAAGCAGACACATAGGAAAACAAGTGTTAGCGGGAATAAAATGTCTGCTCTGGATTCTTGTTCTGAACTTGACACCGGACTACCAGGAAAGTCTCTGTGGGAGAGTTTGGAAGACTTCAATTCATGTCTGGTGCAGCAAACAGCAGTTGTAAAATCTCAAGAGACAAGGGCCACCCAGAGTGTGTCAGTTTATCAACTGGACAGCTGCGGTGTGTCTACAAATGCCAAACCATAAGCATATTGGCAGAGGAAGCAGGAATTGTGGCCAGCATGCAGAGAAGTGGCTTCTGAGTTTCTAAATCGCCTGCCTCTCAGAATACATTTACAGTCCAGGCCAGACTGTCAGCTAGGGGAAGACTACTGTGGAGCAATGAGGTGACGTGACCACCCCTCGCACCTGGCTTCACCGTCTTTGCACAGACTTCTCTAGTACTTGGGAATATTGCAGCACTCCATTCACCTCTGTGCTATGAGTGCGGTACCAAGGAAAGGATGCTGCAGCAGGAAAGACCTTCAACTCTTACTGCTCCTCAGGTAGAGAAACACCCCTTTGGGGGCTATGAGCAGTGTGCTGCAGGGATCCTGAAGCTGCAGTGACTTGGACTTGATCAGATGCCCTAGGATCGTGGAGTGATAGGCTAATACTACAGTCATTTTTGCACTTCTAGTAGCCTTGCCACAAAACAGAGCCTTGCGTCTTAAATACAGAAAGGTCAGTCGTTGCCGAAGGCTGAATTTTCTACCCACAGTAAAAAAAAAGCTGGAAATCAAAACAAATGAATCACGAGAGAAAGGCAAAGAATCACGCCTTGAAGGAGGACTTGCGCTGCAGTGACAGACAATCCACGTCAGCAAAAAATGCTCAAGGGCAGCGGACAGGCAGTAGATTAACTATTGAATGACGCTTCATCCAAATCACACAGAGCATTTTTATCAGACCTTCATATACTATTTAGACTGTTATTATTATTGATGTTCTTTATAGTAATGATAGAAGCAGCATTGATATACAACGTGCTCTCAGGGGATAAGCGTTATTCGTAATGAATTTCTAATGGACTTCTAGTGAATCCTAATGAATCCCATCTAATCCATTCTTAATACTTTAACTGGGGCTTGTTTTGTCTTGATTTAAACTAGCCTAATGTTTTTGTTTGAGTTCCTATACTTTTCTCAAAGAAGGAGACGCAGAAGCAAGCTGGGACGTACTCTGGAAATGCTTACAATTCTTCCACAACTGAGGTAGAGAAAAGTGTGCTCTGGGAAGGAACACCCTGCCCTATAGGAGAGTACCTAAAAAAAAGGTTGTTCAACCTAGCAAAACAAGGGCTGTGAGATACACTGACAATTCTCTGCAAGTTCATCAGATATAAGAGAAGGTACAAACCTAGACACCAAGATAAAATTTGAAAATATAATGACAGTAAGAGTGTCAATGGTTGCAAAACAGCCAGGACTAAATTTAGGTTGGAAATTAGGTTTCAGCCTATCAGAAGAATGAATGAGGTTGGACTGGTAGCTTTGGTGTCCTAGTTGCTGTTTTCCTCTACCTACTATTGCTATTTCCACCCAGGCAAATCTGAACTAGCAGCACAAAATGGTTATCTAATCTGACTGAATGGTAACGCCAGAGTTCATGGTCCCCAGGAAATTATGCTCCAATTATGCTGTGCAGTAGGAGGGAGCACTTTTTGCTGTACATTACCCAGTAAAACCATTGTACAGTTGAATGGACCACATCTCATCCTGTTCTGCAACATGATATTTAGGCTGACAAAGTAATTATTTTTCCCAGATATGGTAAAAGACCAAGTCTTAAGAAGAAAACTGCTAGGCATTTTTTTTTGCAACACCAAAAAAGACCTAAAGAGAACTAGATTTTTAAGACCTGGAATTCTATAGAAGCATTGAAGACAGACTGCATGCTTCAAGAGTGTACATCATCTGGTACATAATATTTCCTGCTACCTGCTTCATACACACCAGCTTTTGAAACATTCATTCATTCATTCTGTGCACTGCTTTCATCCCTACCACATACTGCAAAATGTAATATTGAAGATTAAAAAAAAAAAGAAAAACTATCAGCTTCACTGCTTTCAATACATCCTCTTTTACTTCTCTAAGAACCAACATCAACATCTGCATTAGAGTTTAGGAATTTAGTTGTTTTCAGTAGCAAATTCCTATCTTTAGTCTAAGTTCTGGCATAAACTCATATAAACAGAGACGAGGGTGAGCATATTGAAATGCATTTTATTTATCTGCATAGGAACTTGCTATTTTGCTCATAGACATAGAAAATGTCATATTTAAATATTTCTCCAGTACAGTCATAAATCTCCCTTATAACTGAACGTCTGAGTCTAGCTTTCTCTTTGAACTTTATCTTGCTCTTATGGAAGTCTATTGTCTATGTTTTCTTTATTATTAGTATTTAGTTACATACTTGTAGTTTTGTTTACAGTCTGTGTTAGAAATGTCTGAGACTTACTAAGTTTTGCTGTTTTACAAACAAAACACTGTATGTACAAACATAGGTAGATAAAGGACTTATGCTGAAAATATTACAGACTCATTATCCTAACCCCAAACTCAGTGAATTCAGAGGTACTTTTTTATCCAATCCTTTATAAAGATTTTGAATTAAGCCTTCTAAAACGAGACTGGTCTGAGGCATGATCTTAAGTTCAGCTTCTATAGGGGCTTAAATCTGAAGGTTAGACACACACTAGTGTGGTTAGGCCACACACTAGCCATAGAGAAAAGAATGGTGCTGCAACTGAGGAAGAACATCTACAAATACATAGCATCATATACAGCATTATATAATTCCTTCTATTTATTCCAGATAAGGAACTTCCAAAGCAAATTTATTCTGGATTGTGGACATCTTTTCTTTTAAATAATGACAAATGAACTATCGAAGTATAATGCTCATATTTGCAGAAAGTCGACGATTCTACCACAGACTCACTTTTTAGCCGGTTTTCATGCAGTAGCATGGGGAAGGCCATGTGTGATTCTAAGTACAGTGTCAGGAAGCTTTCATATAATTATCAGTCTTAACAGAAGCCCCTGTAGATAAAGCAAATGCAAATGATCTCTCTCAAGTGGCAAGAGCTGACTCAATCTCCAGCAAAACTTCCTATGCGAGCTCCATAAAAGTAATATTTTATTACCATGATATTATTTGTTCCTCTTTATTCCTTTGCATAATCTAAGCTTTTGTGCTTGCACTAGATTTTGATTCACAAGGCCGTCCTCTTGCATACATGCTTAAGTATGCAAGGAGATTCTGTGATTTCATTGAATTTTTTCCTCTTCTAATTAAGGGTCTAAGGTAGGAAATTTTCTCTTGGTTTGATCAGAACTGAAAAGTTGTGTAGGGGAAGTTTGTTATCCTGCTACCCCTCCAGTACAGAAGACTTGATCAGTGAAAACCAACTTTTAACAGTCATCCCAACAGCAGAATTAGTTTAACTAGATTGTGCTTTCTAAGATTTTCCCCTAAATGTTCATTACATCTCTCATGAGTCAAAAAATAGAGCTTTTTCTGCTAACTGCAAAAGGGGATTTGGGTCCTTAATAGAGCTGTACAAAATGTAATGATTCAGTTTCTGCTGACAACGTGCAAACATAATCATCTACTTCAACAGGAATATACTTGGCCTGCATAACATCACTGACAGTTCACGACTCACGGGACTGGCATCCTAATGTAACAAACAGGAAACTCTCAGACCTGCCCATTCCCAGTCCAGATAGCAGGGCAGGCAGTAACTCCCAGGCTCTGGGGAACCCCCACTTCTGAAAATGTCAGCAGTAGTCATCGGTCCTGTCCCAAGACTTGGCTTTAAGGACAGAACACTCAAAGATGTTGTCTTTTTCGTCTCTAGAGTTGAAGTGTAATGGCAAACTCAAGGGAACTGCTAGAATGTGTCCCACAGGTCTAACAAAGTGTCTGTGTGATGCTTCAGGAAAATAAAGAAGGAATTGTGCTGGAGTCTACTGAGTCTGGAAAGAGCTAGTGTGGAAATCCAAGAACTTTTCACTCATTAGGGCATTGTTCAAAACCAGCAAAGAGAAGGTAAATGGGATGTAGCGCCATTTATTATATACTGCATCAATAGCAAAGGCCTGGGAAGCAAGCCAGTTACACAGGAGAGTTGTCCTGTAATCTGTATATTCAATATGCTTTCTCCCCCTGAAATGTGTACAATTTCTATAGGGAGGTTACATTTTCACTTTCTCTTCTGCTGGCCATAATCAAATATTATAGTGCCAGACATGATTGCTGGCCACAAAAGGATCTTAAGTATATTCATAAAGTTCATGGATACTATTGCTCGCACACAGAAAGCCAAAAGGCGGAAAAAATCCTATCAACAGCACTGGAGAAATCAAATTCTCAAAGGTCAGCATCTCTGCAAACCCTATTTTACCATAGCTTTGAAAAGGACTGTAACACAAATCACTAGTGTTTGCCAGAGACAACCTGCCTTATTATCCATAGCGAAGCCTGCTGGGAAATGTTGTATAAACTCTGCTGACTTACTGAGGTAAGTGACTTGTTATCCATTCTGACATAAAGAAGATGGGAGTGATCCTCTGGGGAAGGGCTCTAGAAAACAGGCTGCACACGTCTGGCAGAAGGAACCCAAGGACCAGCCCAGCCTAGGGAACTGGTATGTGAAATGATGGTTGAGGCACCAATAGCAAAAGCCCAGGGTATGTGGACTCGTGTGGTTCCAGACCCGAAAGAGTACTCTTCTGCTCTTTCTGATCCCCTGCAACCCAAACCAGGCAATTTGAGGGCCAGTAGGGTTCTCTTCCAACATACTTGAAGCCCATCCAGCCATTGTCACATTTGATACCTCTTTGTAATGTGCACAGTCTTAAAGTCATCCTGTAGGAAGCAGCTGTTGTATGAAAATGGAATGGGCTTCCACCAGCAAAATAAAAAAAAAAAGGAAAAAAAAAGTGCTGTTATGGAAAACAATTGTTACTTCACTGCTGAGCATGTTAAACATTAAATACAGGAAATTGTCTCTCTCAAATCCAGTATTGTTGGATATATCAAAATATATACAGCCCTAGCAGGACACCATCTTTGATGCTCTCATTTCAGCTTAAAACTTAACTAACTTAGACCTCCTGTGAAGGACGTCGGCAGCCCCATTTGCTTATTTTTGGAAAGCGTTCTGGTATGTTTAGTGACACTGATACTAGCAGTCAGATTGACACTAGCATGGCCTATAAGCAAGAAAATAAGGTCAGAAAAGGTTGTTCTGATGTAGGCAAGTCATGCTGCCTATGACACAGCAAAGCCCAAGACAGTGTGTACCCACTCATCTGCATGGGTCATCAGAAAAATAAAGCGACTTGCTGAAAGCCCAAATCTAGCAGGTCTCCTGGATCATCTCATCAAAAGAATATTACTCTTAAAGTACTGCCAGTACCTTATCCTGAAATAGAGGTGTGGTTTCCAGTTCTGTCCTGTAAAGCATACTTAGTTCAAAATGGTTATTTAAAACTGCCATGGAGAGAAAGCCAAAAATGGGGAGAAGTGTTAAAAACAATGTTTCTTCAAAAGGCACTAAAGTATGAGTAAGTAGTCCTTACAGTTCTGTTTTCACTCTTTTCTTTTGAGCACGTCATTTAGGTCTTTTCCCTGGCCATATACAGTCCTATCTCTAAGACAATAAATACACACACATATTTACATATGTATGTATATATGTATGTATACAGATACATACTATGGTCATTAATTGTTCAGGAAGGAAAGAACATATCAAAACTGGATCACTTTCTAAAAGATACCATTGCAATCAAAATAAAGACACAGGTAAAGAAATTCTGAGGGAATGCCTTGTGGTTGATGTTTTTACAGGAGGGGCTTGAAGTAAGGGTGAAAAAGATCTGAATTCAGTATAAAGAGGAGGCAAAAATCAGTTGCCACTCAAAAATCAGTCTGCTCTCACACAGAGCCAGGAACTGATTGCTCAGAGTGAGGTACCATCTCCGATGCAAAGCAGCTGCTCCCAGCCCCCAAATACTTCTGAGTTCTCAGCTCAGGAAAACCGGGAGCTCTGCTCCCAGCTGTGTCCAGCCAGAGCTCTGCCTAGCCCAACAGCCAGTCTTTGACGACCACATGCTGAATGCCTAGGGAGCAGCTAAGCAGAGGAAAAGTGACAGTGATCACACAGCAGTGACCCCCCAAGCACCTGCCAAGCTCCTTTGGAGCTCGGCATTCAGCAGAAGCTGCTGCCATCAGTGTGGTCTCTCAAAGGTCTCTCACTGCCTTTGCACGCAGGAGAAGCAGCATCTCTGGATCAGCCTGCGTCATTCCATGGGTATGGTTTTAGTAGGAGCAAGGTCTGAACTCCCGGGCTACTCCAGAGAGAAGTCTTTCTACAAAAAATGATAACACACCTACATTTAAAGAAACAAAATCAAATGTAACTTCTGTAATTTTCAAACACTTGCTACAGGAAATCAAATTAAATGAACATCAGTTGTTTTAGTCTGCCCTCCAGTCATTTAAAGCTGAGAATTCCTCATATTTGTTCACTGTTTCAACATGAATTGTGTAGAGAGGCTGAGACTTCAGGAACATATTACATCAAGAATCAAATAAAGGTTCATATTTCTTTACATATAAAATAGCAGCCCAGCTCAATCTTTCTTGAATCTGATCATTATCACTTGTAAGCCAAGGGCCAAGACTGTATTAGGAAAAATAGAAATCACTTTAACCTATATAGATGTTTGTTCCAATAGCCAAGCTGGCAGGCACTCAGAAAAGCAATATATAAGACCAATCTCAGAAAAAGTTTTCTTATTCAGCCACAGTACAGATTTCCTGATGAAAATGGAGTTTTGGAATGCTTGACCAGATCTCTGTGAACCTTATTACTAAGGCTGAAATTATCATGAATTACTGTTGTACTCATTAGTGGAAGTTCTTAGAGACATTAAGTCACCTACTGGCTGACCTTCTGGAGTAGCAGATTTACATTACCCAAGACTCAAAAAATACCAATATCAGCACTTAAGCAGAGAAGATTATTATATAAAGTCTGCTGAGTTAAATCAAAGGATTTAATGTATCAGTCTCCAAGTCAGAGATGATTGGAAGTGTATTCACACCTGCTCCAAAAATAACAATATTGATTAAACTTCACTAAAATGGGTTTCATTTTCATGGATTTCACCAGGTTAAAGGTCACGGTGATGCCAGATGGTATGATACAAGTTGAACCTCATTTTAAAAGACAGTTAGTATTGAGGGCAGGCAGATAGCCAAAGAGAGTACTGGAGTAGGGACTGGAAGCATTTCAGGCAGCAGTTCTAGTTCTTATCCTGTCATTTTCTCATATGTAAGTATGAAAGATGAAGGATGCTAGGGGCGAAATCTCAGCCACATTGTCAATGGCACCAGAATTTCAACTCCCCAAAAGTTTTCAGTTAAATCTCCTCCAAGGCTTTGTAAAACTTAAAGCAAAGAGGTTATATGCCAGTTGTATATATTTTAATGGAAAGAAGTGTACATAAATGCTTGAGATATGAGGCCAGATTCACTTGAAAGAAAGTGCAATTAGTTGTTTTTCTCCCATATACCAAAAGCCCAGACAATTTTTGAGGAAGATTGGCTTTGACCCTTGTCTCTATCTTAACCAAACGTAAGTGTAGCGAAGAGAACTACTCTTCACTGAGGCATCTTAACAGAGAGCTTTTCAATACATATTCCAAAGCTTTCCTAATCATTTTGTATGCTTATTTTGTTTCCCTAAATACCTAATGTAACTTTGTCTTTTACTTACCCATACTAAAATAAACAAGACTCCTCTTCCCTATTGTTGGCTTTTACGATTCTGAAGTTTGAATCTTATATGGAAGTGGACTTATGAAAACAGAATGAATTGAAGTACAACTCCTATAATTCCTTAGCTTTCCAGCTAACAGGTAAATTCCTCTAGATGTGTGCTACTATTGCTTCACTATATTTTGTTCTTCATTTGTGTTGGACAATGTGAAATTTTACAGTTTGGTGTTATGCATTATGGAGAGGCTGGAAGGGAAGGTTGTTCTCTGTGCGCTTGGCCCTGAGGTTTGGCAACGACACTGTAAAATGACTTTATCCCCAAACCAGATGTTCAAGTTGTTTTAATAATATCTTATGTTTCCTCTTCAAAATAAAACAAAAACTCCCTGTATCAGAATGTTCCAGTGTTACAATTTGATTTTTGCTATCTGCATTTTGCCCACCAGATGGTAGCACTGAAATGAAATCAGAACGTTTCTTATCAAAACACTTATCAGTCACTCACAGGTTAGAAAAACTCCTTTGTGATATTTGTAGAATCTAATCACAGCTAATTCCCTAAGTCATCCCTATTCTTACTAGCTATTGCATTATCTGATTGCAAACACAATATAAATATAAGTAAACCAAGATCTGAAATGGGCTGTCTTCCTTCATAGCTTAGGTGTCTCCTAGTTGACTGGCAATTTATATCCTCTTTATTCCTTTCTCTTTCATGTCCATTTCTTTTCTCATGGACTGGCAGAAAGAATGGGAGTTGAGAAATGTGATAGTTACTTACAATTTTAGCAGACTTTAAAACTGAAAACACAATTTTTGTGTTTTTCCTAGGAAAATCTTGTTCTTGGTTGAAAGGATCAATACTTAAGAATGATTATTTAAAGGAAAGTGTTGCAAGGATGCCACAATGAGTACCCCTTCTTAATTCATTATATAGATATGAGGCATACAAGATGTAAGTTCTTGTATGAGTACTTCTACCTAGAAGTGGAAGTATGCTTGTGTGTACAACTTCTCTTCAGCAAAATAGATTTTACCACATTTAGTGAGTTCTGGTTCTTGCTTTTTTGAATGCTTCACCACATTTTTAACATCAGTAGAGCTTTCCAAGAAGAACGATTCATTACAAAAAGCTTACTTAGATTTTTTTCCCTTGACTTAACTATGATCTAGTAACTATCTAGTCTGGATTTAAACTGCACACACACACCCACACTCTATAAAGAAAGCTCTGCGTGTATCTCCCATGAGATTCTATCCAGGCTCCTTTTGTCTTAAATCTCTTCCTTTCCAGGCTCTTGTTATACTTAATTAGCTGGTATATCATTGTTGCCTATCTTTAATCCACAGGATTATTATTTCACATTACATGGAGAAAATAAGGGTCCTGTAGCATACCCACGCTGAATCCAACCCCTGTCAACTGTTACAGGAGCAAGCCCTCATGAGCTCTCACTATGCCAGGGAAACTGGTTTGCTGCATTTCTGTAATCTTGTCTTTTTACAGGCATAGGCTGGTGGTTTGTCGTTATAGAGAACCCTTGGCATGCATTTTGTTTAGTCCTTACAGTTTTATCTCTTTGCTTGGGTGGCCCTATCTGTAGTTCAAGTTCTCATCAATAAAACTCTCAGGGCACTAAGTCATGAGTTTTCAGACACGATCAGTGTGAGTCCCTGAGGAAGGAGATTTAATGTTTTTATATATATGTATGTATGTATATAAGCCTTTTAGCAAATGTTTTGGTACAGGAAACTACTAATGTGTGGAAAGAGTCTTGATATTCTACCATTTTAGGTAGCTACTGGATGCATGCCAAACTTCAGAGATGAAATGAACCTAGAATAGAGCAGATTTAAAATTTTCTGAACCTTTGTGACCAGTCTGAAACTGGGTAGTATTACTCTATTTCCATGTTTTTTCTCCAAAACTGGCTTCATGGCAAGAAAAATCGGTGTGGTTTTCAAAAAGAACTGTGTAGCTTCTTTTTATATATATATATATATATACATATAGAAGCCATCTAAAATATTGTTTTCACTAGGTTTTTCCCCCCCAAAATTAGGTCTTNTTCATGGCATGAAAATTCGGGATGGTTTTCAAAAACACTGTGAAGTTTCTTTTTTTTTATATATATATATACATATAGAAGCCATCTAAAATATTGTTTTCACTAGGTTTTTACCCCCCAAAATTAGGTCTTTTTTTTTTTTTTTGAGATTTTGTATTCATTCCAAACCTAAGCTCACAGTCAGAGTATAAATGATTCCTATACAACTTCTTTGTGAACTTGCTGAGTTTCATTCATTTCATGTGGTCAGAACTATCAGAATTAAGAGGAGATGGAAAGAAAGCAGAGGGACAAATGGCCCAAGGCTGTAGGCCTTCCCTGTGCGTAACTTCCATTAATTTCATGGACAGAGCCATGCATGGAGCATGTCAACATCATTCCATCCCTTTGATAGGAAGATGATGTCACTGGACAGGGACTCGGAGTTCAATTCCTGTCCCTGATGCAGGTTTCCTGTGTAGTTTTGGACGAGTCGGGGAGGGAAGAAATCCAGGTCATATGGAAATGAATAGCAAAGCTTTCACTGACATGAAGTCAGGATTTCACCTTAATCTGTTTACCTTGTAGCCCCTAATCTTCCACCTGAATCTGTTTTAGGGTATCCGTTTTTTGTCATAGTCACAGAGACTTTCCTAGTCAGTGACTGTGTCTTACCATGAATCTCTGTGCAGCATCCAGGATCATCAGGAGCTGATATCAGGTGGGACTGCTAGGTGTTCCCTGTCATGCAGCAGACAGACAGTAATAAATGAAAAGCATATGCACTTGACCTGAACGGAAACAGATGGAGAATACAAGTCCAGAGTGTTTAGTCTGACAAGATCACAGCACTCCAATGTCTTATAAAAGCACAGAATCTTCCTCTATGCTCTATTCCTCTATACCTGCTAATAGAGAACAACAACATGTGTAGCACAATGTCTATACTCATTGATGCAGCATGCACATTAAAAACTTGTTTTTGTTTGATGTTTTATTTCAGCTGGCTATCTGGACAGCCACAATAGCATCACAAACCAATTAAGCAAAATAAATTCTGTAGCATCTTTCATCTTCAATATGTCATGGATATGAACTAATGTTAGTAGGAGGTGAAGAGATACCTGAAAGCCATGTGCTTCCAGGTCTACCCATATCTAACCACAGATTCTCTCCATGAAATTATCTATCATTTAATACGATTAGCATTTGCACATTTTGCATTTGCTTCTAGACTAAGTCTCCTAACTATTCTATATGTATATACTTTCATAAGCATAGCAATTAGAGAAAACACTAATCAAGTGATACTGCCCACTTTCATATATAATGTTCCTCTCTAGAGCCTAGAAATGTGGGGATGGACAGAATGCCATTGTGTTACATTTCTACAAATACAGTGCTAATTTTTCAGCACGACAGGCAATGATTTCATCACACTCACTAGCTTTACCTTCAGCTCCACTTTTTTATTCCACAAGATTTATACAGGCACGTCCAACAGGCACATTGACTGGAGGTGCTTCTGTTCTGTGTGCCTTGCTTCCTGCACTTGGAGACACAAGGTAGCATTTTTAGCAGTTTTCTAACTCTTCACATTTTCCTATCTAAAAGAAATGGACCTTGTTCCAAGGTAAGGTGTATCTCCATAAATATAAACAAACAGGGAAGCAAAATAGGAGACAGGGGAAAATCAAGAAAAGAAAAAAAAGTGCAGAGTGAGAAATTGCTTTTTGGCATGTCTATATTAGATTTCCTTTCACCCCCATATATTCCTCCTCACAATTCTCTCTGTTATATTTCTGACTCCTGACTATTCCCATCTCCATGTGTTTTCTGTATCCCCTACCACTTCCTCTGTGATCTTTTTTCCCCCTTCACACATACTCAAAACTATTACTTCTGAATCAACTTTGACACATATTTCTCAAATCATTACTTTTTTTTTTCCTATGTTATATTTCTCTGCTTTAAATTTTCTTCTCCTATATGTTTTTCCTCCTTCCTCACAACTATAAAAAGTTCCTCTGATTCTCTCTTAATCTTTCATGACTTTTTTCTTCCTTTTGCTTTTTAGCTTGAGGATACATATATATTTTAGAAATCTTGGATCATTCTTGGATGCCTTCTTAGTCTTGTAAGTACTCACGACTGTCTTTTGACACACTTTTTATGCACCTCTTCTTTATGATTTAGGATACCACACGGATCTGTACTATCTATTTCTTAATCACAGTTCCATTCTATCGTCTGTTTGCCTAGTATCCTTTGACTATTCTCCTGGACTTTCCACTATCAGTACTCAAAAAAAAAAAAAAACCTAATAGCAATGTGAAGCATGAAAGCTATTTGAAGATATGGGAAGCCAGAGAGCGTGTTTCCACCACTATGGGTGGGTAGTGTCATATGGTATCACGGCAAAGAGAAGTGGCCAGTGTGCAGCCATCGCTTGTGGATTGGTGGGTTGGAAGATCTGGATCACTTTCACATTTGGCGTGACACTTCCCAGACCCAGTGAGGGTCAGGCGTATTCACGCCCTGACACCTGAAATGCACTCAGGAAATTCCAGCAATATTCGTCTGTCCGTCTGTGGAAGTCTGCTTCAGATGTTTCAGTCAGTGCAACCCTGCTGTTAACATCCGTGTTTCATTTGCTTTCAGGCCATATATTTGGTCCGTTTATTGCTTTCTCAGATTGCCAGTTACTCAACTGATCGACTCCTCTTATTTTACATAAACTAGGGTATAAAGTCAGTAAGATACTTAAGTTTATATCTAAGGAGATCTCTGCGCTGCTGTAAGAACAGGAAAGGCAGTACAGAAAGATCTGAGGTGCCTAAGGCATTGGCAGGAGTTCAGATGCAACATCTTGGAGCACAGTGGTGACTAAACACCAAAATGTATATCCAGGTCCTTGGATTTGTTTTGTGACTTCAAATCTTGATGTCCCAGCTAGCTTTTTTTTTGAAGTAGCTCAGGTTGTACTTCATTTTATTTATTGCTATAATACACTAAGTGATTGAAGGGAAATGCACAGCATGCATCCAATCTCTGCTGGCCAATGGCAACATTATTAGGCAAGATTCAAGCTGTAATCAACAGCACTGGTCAGCCTTGGAAAACCTATAATCAAAATGGAGGCCCACTAGCAATCCTTAAAGGTTGTGCCCTTAAAGGGTACAATTTTCCTGACCCAAACAGGAGTAAATGGTGATATTCTGGATCTGATATACAAGAAAACTGCATAATCTGGTGGTCCTTTCTGATATTAAAAGGTATAACTGCTTGAAGAAATTTTTTTTTTTTAAATTAATGGTATCAATACTTCTGTTTCATATGGCTTGAAACTTCTTATGCCCATTCTTTTTCTATGAATGTCATTAATTTTATTCATCAGGAAATCTATTTGCTCTTCTACAACTTTTCAAAACTTCTCTGCTTTGGAAAAATTGTAGGGCTACAAAACTACATTTTTTTTTTTCTTTTAACTATGCTGTAACATTTCCAAAGTTAAGAATAATTTGGAATGTCACAAAGGAAAAGGCAAATGAAAAGAGAGAGGGAAAAACTTAGAGAGTGAATAATCCCTAGACACTAGTCTTTACATTGCATTAAGTCAAAAGAGAAAGTAGGGTGCTGAAAGGAAAATTAAAAAAAAGTGGAAAATAAGAGACTGGAATATTTGATTCCAATAAAATAAAAAGGAAATTCAGAAAAACTGAAAGCTTTTCCTGAAAGTTCTGGAAAAAAGCCATTTTATATTGAAATGTTTTGTTCCATTTTTTTTTCAGTTAGCTCTAGGTAAAATGTTTGAGATGAACTTTTGTTTCATTAGCTGTTTACCAACTTCAGAGCAAATCAACAAGACATAGACAAATCTTTGTATACTGCCCAAATATTTCTTTGTAGGTCAAACAGCTAACATCTTTTCCTCCTAGGATTTTACCCCTCACATTTATTTTAAGAGTACTCCACAGATTTCACTTGATCTTTCTTGGGTTTTAGGCTGTTTTAATTTTTTTCTGAAACAGGGTGATAGAAAATGGGGGTGTTTTCTGTAAAAAAAACTTTAAAAAAAATCAAAAAAAATCCAAAGACTGCCAGTTTCATTTCCAGATGAATTTTCTAAGAAAAAAGTATTTCCAACCAAACTGTTCATATCATCTACATTATACATTCCTTATAATTTTATAAGATAACAGATATATATAGGCAAAAAAAAAGGAAAAAAAAAGATTTTTTGTTATACATAACATTTTCTATTTTTATAAGTAAAACAGTCTAGCAGCAAGCTACTGAAGAGTTTCATTTGAACTTAATTTAGGGATCAATTTTCAGTCATGTTACTACTCTAGGCATGTCCAGTGACAGCTACTGGCTTAGCACTGTGGTATAATTTAAAAATTACAAAGTTTCTTAGAAACTATAGTGATATAGCATGCAATAGGGATGTAAGCAACAGAGGAAAGTATAATCCAGAGCAAGCCCACTGTATCCAAAGGGAAACATTTCTTTGGGAATGATGGAGGTTATACAACCTATTGACTGCATAGACTGGACACTAAGTTTTGGCAGTCTTCTTACATTCACTTTGACTTGCACTTGTTCTACACTGTTATTAAAAGTTTTGCCAAAGAAAATTTTCAAGGAACCTGGGAATCTGGGGACTGTGAGGTCCCAGCTGCCAAAGTACTGCATGCAATCCGAGTAATTTCAGGGTGGAGTTAAGTATCCTACTTATCAGGGCCTAAGATCTTATATGGTTTGCTGGCTGTTTTTACAGATATAGTCGTTTACCACATTGAAAAAAAATAAATGCTCTCTGTATTCCCCACTTCTTCCCACCCCCACCCTTAAACAGATGATTATTGCATGGTTATAGACTTTTTTTTTCATAGTAAGATTCTTTTGCCCAGAGTTGGATACAGGTCTTCTGGGACTGGGAACTTCACAGGATGAGAACATATGTTGTAACTAAGCAGTGCCATACTCCAGTACCCAATATGCGATGGGATTTTCTTTATGCCTGTAAAGAGCACTCTCTCTCAAGCCTGATGTTAGCGCCTTTCAGCAAAGGCATGGAGTTGCTATTTTCTTTGCCTGTGGCTAGAAACCTTTCTTGGCTCCCTAACCAGCCAGCCAGCACTTATTCTCTCAACAGTAATAATCACATCCAAATTATATTTGCTGTTAAACAACATCTCATTTCTTTCAGAAACAGGAAAAGTGAAAATATGTATAAGAAAGCCTTTATTCCTATTCACAGTGACAGGAATGGGGTTACAATGGGTCATGAAAGAATATGGTGCAAAAAGTGAAGGTTTGTTTAAGAACCTCTGCTGTTGAGATCAGACCCTGAAAACTGCATTTTCTGCATAAGGGGTTGAATATTCCTACTGGCAATTACTATTTTTTTCGATTCATACAAAAAATCTGATCTTATCCTGACCACAAATACTTATTTATTTTGGGTTCATCCACTTAACCACCCCCATCCTTCCCCAGAAAAAGCAACAATTTCTACAGTTCTAATTCAGACTGTGTTTCTCAGATCACAGTTTCACATTGCTTTTTTTTGGTGACAGTGCTGATTTAAGGAGTTCCTGATCCCTTCCTCCTTCCTACACCCAATCACTTCTGACCCTAAACTGAAAAATGTGGGCCCACACAATAAAAAGGCAAAGAGAACTGGGATTAGTCTTTGCTTGAGAAATGCCTAACCAACAAAACAAGTATTATGCTTCTGACTAACTCTGGGCACTGGGAAAACAGATTCGTTCTGTATACCATTTTTCTCTAATGTTCTTCCCTAGACATCTGCTATAGACCACAGTCAAAATCAAAACAAAAACATCAAAAAGTCACCAAATGAATGGTTATGGTCACTTCATCTCAAAAAGAATATGCCAGAACTTTACAAAAAAAAAAAAGAAAGAAAAGAAAAGGAAAGGAAAGGAAAGGAAAGGAAAGGAAAGGAAAGGAAAGGAAAGGAAAGGAAAGGAAAGGAAAGGAAAGGAAAGGAAAGGAAAAGAAAAGAAAAGAAAAGAAAAGAAAAGAAAAGAAAAGAAAAGAAAAGAAAAGAAAAAAGAATGGCAAAATTGATCATCAGCAAGGAGTAGCCTATGCTTTAGAGGAAATAAAACAGTATAGAACTCTTCAGTCCTGAAAAGAGACAAATGAGAGGAAAAGACATGGAAGAATTTCTATAAAAATCATGGCTGTCTTTGTTCACAGTAGAGTAACTAGAGGTGATCAAGTATTTCAGTTATGATTAATAATGTATGAATAAACTGTGGAACTCATTGCTGCAGCAATGCCGACAATATTTGCACAACTTAGTTCATGAAGAGATATGATAGATTTATAAAAGGCAAATAAATCAAACTTCTACCTCAGGATTGCTAGGAAGTTATACCAATGGAAGTATCTGTCTGTATGCTTTTTTATTTTTTTTATTTTTTATTCTTTCACTAAGTATCTGCCATTAGCCACTGCCAAAAAGACAAGACTAGGGCAGATAGATTTTGCCTGCCCCAGTATAGCAGTATTTACAGAACACTGTCTAGTTTATCTTTCCAGCTACCTAACTTCCTTCATCTCTTACACTATTCTCCTAAAAGTTCAGAACTGGGAGACAAATATAAGTGCTTTGGTTTACTTTGTTTTCTTACTGGATATATAAGATTTCCCACTGGTGAGAGAAATCTGTGCAGCTGTATCATGCAGCAATTTAGATATAGAGCATATTGTTTTCACATCTATCTAAACAAACAACCCTTTCCTCAGAAAGTTTTTTCCCATTAAAGACACAGTTGTAAGCATTAGAGTTGTTATTGATATTTCTACACTGTTAATAAAAGTCAATGTACTATACTCAAACCTTTCTGAATTCCTCATAACCTGAAATTATTTTCTCTTTAAGGAAGAAACTGCTGCCATCTTTATTTACAAGCAGAAAGTATCTTCTAAGTTCTCCCATTTTCAAGGAAGAAAATGACTGCAAATGTAAACTAGAATGTTATGGTTTACACTTTGTTTAATATTAGAAGTTTCCCACAAGCACCAAGGGTATACATATCAGAGAGAATAAAATTTCATTGCTCTGCAGAAGACCACATGTATGCATTTTAAAGGCTAGGTTTATTGGAAATGAATGAAATTGCCTAATAACACTGAAATAACTTTGCTCAAAAAAATGTTTTCAAATATTTTTCAAGATACATTAGGGAATAATTATGCTCATGTTACATATTCCAGTACTACTGATGTATATTTTCAGTCTAAGAAGTGACAGAGGCAGAAGACCACTGAAGGCATAAAACTGGTCATTTTGTTCGAATAGGCGGCTTGCTGCATTCAAAAGAGGGTTGATCTTTCTGAAGAAGTACTATCAACTTCAGAGTGAGCAGTGACATGAACACTTACCATTAAATGCCACCAGTAGCCATCAGCCAGTGGGCACCAATAACACTAGAAAAAAACAGTATGTAGGTTAACCATTAAAAATGCTGTGGATTAGAAGCTGGACTAGAATTTGGAATTGCAAAGTGAATATCTCAGTCTTTGCGGGGTGGGTTAGGGGAGGAAGTAACTGGTTACACATCTGCTGAAAGATTGCTTCATTTAGTGAGATGTATTACAGCATCTAATATGACGAAAGAATATTGTAGCACAGTGGAGTGCTAGGATTTCCTAGCACTAGGAATATATTAGAGGTTGAGTAATAACAGACACAACCACTGCATTTAATACTTAAATTATAGCCCATTCCCCTCCAGATGTTTTTGAGTTTTGGAAAATCAAATAAGAAACCAAATGTGTCAACAAAAAACAATAACCACTGCAGACAAACTCAACCAATTAATAAAGCATAAATCAAAAGCTGGAGAAAAGAGCGTAAACTATCAAAATTCATCAAACAGCTAAAAGTAGATTGTAATGATGGCTTTAGGATCTTTGAAAGCAGTGGTCGTCCTTGATCTTCCATGTGAGCATCACAGTGTCACTGTGTATTCTGATATCCCCTGATATGGGGCTTATTAACCAACTTGACAAGTGAAAGCACTGCCAAAGGTTCCTGTTTCCTGCACCCATGGTTTTCCATTTCAATGGCGACAGTGTTTTCTTTACATTTGTTCCCAAGAAACAGCAAGCCACTGTCTGTTGGTTGGAAGAAAGAGCGTTGTTCAGATCATCAGCCTATGCCATTAGGAAAAGTCCCACTGCTTTGCTTGAAATATTCTCTTTCAGTTGCTCTAATGGTAACTACTGTACATTTCTGGAGTAAGTTTTCTGTTCTAGTCTTCATTCTTGATGTATAGGTCTTCTGGCTAACTGTGGTTAACCACCTTCGATTCAAGAAACCCATTACATTCTGGCACTCATATTTTCGTTCTTCTGCCCCTACATCTCATCATCTGTGTACAGTGACATATGCAATAAGTTTTGTAATAGTGCTCCATATAAATAAACTTGCTAAATGCTCCAGAATATATTCTCATAACTGAACTATTTCTGCTAACCTATGCAAGTATTCAAAGTGGTTGGCCCCAGAAAAGTAGAAATTTATGGACTGCTGAACATGATCAGTTATTAACCCATCTGGAATCCACTGTGTATGTGGGTTTATACTACAAATGCATAAATGACTGCTTGATGAAATGTGACATAAAACAACTTACAGACTTTTAAACAAGAGCTTTTTCATAAAAGTTTTCTATTTAATTCACAGAAATTATGAACCACATTTAGACAAAAGTGAGCTAGACCTTCCTATTATTTTAACTTCTTGTTTGTGTTTCAGTGTTCTGTTTCTTAGAAACATGTCAATGCTAGATAACTTACTTAGGTCCTTGGATCAAGAAAATTTTACATAGTATTAGTCCTAAGGAACAGAAAAGATGTTTGAAAATCCTATTAGCATTTCTCCAAACGTCAGAGCAGGGATATGTTGACATTATCTAGTGATGTCCCCCTGATCTCAGCATGTTCCATTACACTTCCAACATCTTTGCAAATTCTATGTTTAGGTAAGGATCTCCCTGCAAAGAGCCCTCATAGACCACTTCACGTTTCCTCTCATAATCATGGATATTCTAATCATGCCCTTTTCAAGCCAGAATTTCAAATTAAAGCATTTTTCTGAATTTCATGGACACTTTATGCGGTTAAAATGGTTCCTTGTATAGTAGTTTCCATTATATAGATTCCTGTGGTATATGGTCTGTTTTTACCTCAAGTGATTTATAAGCATATTCCTGAAACCACTCATAAGCCAAACCAGTAACCAGAAGCTTTATTTCCCAGTATACTTCTGTTCTAGCTAGACTGGTGTGTTGAAAGGATATGCCCCACATTGTCTTCTTTCAGAAAGGCAGTCTCTAACCCACATAAACTTGTATCAACTTGGATTCTTTATTAAACTGGAAAAAAAAATAGTTTCAGCTCTTTTGTGGCAGTTGCCCAAATCCATCCTCTTGTAATCATAGCAACATTCTCTATTGTCCATTAGTAATAAGCTCAGTGGAACATTTATTATAGATCAGGGATAAATTTGCTTAGAAATAGTAACATCTGTGAATCACTGGGTGGCCTTTTTCTTTTGAAGCTCTTCCACTTGTCCAATTACCTTACTTACGTTCAGTCAAATTCCTTTGTCACAACACACAAATCATAGTATGTTTCCTAAATAACCAGTCTTACTCATCCCAATTGGATATTATTTCTCACTCAATTGAAGGCTCTTTTTGCTTGGCATACATTACATAGATTTTTATAACACATCATAATTTCTGTCCCAAATAAGCACATCATCAATCATTATTTCCAGTCAAAGAGATTTTGGTATATCTGATGTGTCAGTAGAATCCTGCAGTGAAAATACTTAAACTTATCTGCCCAACTTGAAATTTCTAACTCAAGATGCCAAAACCATCAGCTGATGGGGATGGAAAAAAGAAAAAAAATCACCTAGGCTTGATCTTCTCAGCTCTTCTCATGGTGTAGGACATAACCTTGGAAAACTTGGCCTCCTTTGATATCCTTCTACAGCGGCCATAACATCAACTCAGTCACCTGGCATCTAAATTCATTCAGTGTACTCTAATTTTACAGATCTTTTGCTTTCTTTAACTAGACACTAAAACAACAGTTTGCACTGCATATATGTTTTGCCAGGAAGCTAAGATCTGTTGTATTACATCCTTAATGCATCTCCCACTATTAAATACCCCATATTTTAAAAACTCTGTTTATATCCCATTCAGTAGACCTACTAAACAAGTTTATTCTTCAGTGTGACACTCAATTCCAAGAACTTTTCTGTTCCATTATTTTTTTAAATAAAAAGCAATGTCAGGTTAGCGCAAGGATGTTAGTGACTTTTTGCCACATGGACTCATACTATTCTTACTTTTCACTTCCGTCAAGTCACTTTTCTGTCAAGTATTTCACATTTCACTTGTGCTATTTGTAAATTGACTGGCTAGGCATTACTGATGTCACAAAATAGTCTCAAAGAAAGCAGTTATATGTCAACAAAGAATAATCATACCAAAGTTGCACCTCATCTCAACACCCAGTACCTTTAAAACAGGATGAATAGAAATAGTTTGGGGTCACTTCTCATTCTTTTACACTCTCCTTATTCTTTTCTTTTCTTCTTCCAGAGAAGCCCCCTTTCTTTTGCTCCCTATATGCCCTCAAATGACACATAACCCTAAACAACAGTTCCTACTTCCTTACTTATTAGGACTCTCAAGCTACCCATAACACTTAGGCAGTCTCCTTTGCAGGGTTTCAAGACCCCAACCCGATAAAGCTCTGGAAAACCTGGTCTGATTTCACACCTGACCCTGTTTGGAGTGGGAAGCTGGTCTGAAAACCTCACCTGCCCCCTTCCAACTTGAATAATTCTGTGATCCTCTCTCTCTTTTTTTTTCTTTTTTTTTTTTAACATGGCACAGGGTCAAAACGGTTTCATTGCTGAGATTACAGAAGGTCATGGATTTTGTCATGATAGCCTCCTTTTCCTGGAAGACTTCATATTCCAATCATCCTGTTAACCTTCACTTTCTTTACTCAGGATCTAGCGCTACTGTCAGCTCTTTATAGTAGCAACCTAGTGGCTCATTAGGAATGTGGCCTCTGAAATGTGTTTCACAGATGCATTATTCAACAATAAACAAGCAGTGTTCTTCTACTGGTTACTAACCCACTGTTATTACTGTTATTATCACCCAGACTATAAATGAGATAACTGCTATCTTCTAAAAAAAAAAATCATTTCTCAGTTTTATAGTAGAGACAGGTCAGAAAACAAGTGGTTTGGAAGTTCCCCCCAAAAACATAAACGCATACAGTACTCTTCATGGTTAATGAAACACTCATGTATTATGGATACCAGGGCAAATCTTAACTGCTGAGATCAATTTTCCACTATCCTCTGAACTCTGTATCTGTCACTTCTACACAGTCCTGCAGCTAACATCTCCCTAGGGTCTTCTGAGTTGCCTGCAAACATGTTGGCCATCTTCATGCTGCTATCCTTCACCCCCATCTCAAGAGCTTATGAGGCAGACAAAACAGCTTATGCTCAGACAAAACAGGGTGGGAGTACACTGAGAAATTCTAGACATGTTATGGTCTTCCTAATTCCNCACCCCCATTTCAAGAGCTTATGAGGCAATACTGTCAAAATATTATTTTGCTCAGACAAAACAGGGTGGGAGTACACTGAGAAATTCTAGACATGTTATGGTCTTCCTAATTCCTTCTTGCTAAGGGAACATGTATAAAGGTTTGTTTGCTTCTTCAACCAGCCCTTACTGACTGCACTACCAAGCAGTCCACGTTCCATAAAGAGGTGGAAAATCTGTTATTAGTGACCAAAAGACAGAACATTAGTTAGGTTTACTCAAAATATTGTCACTTGTGAAATAACTGTAGTGTTCAAAACTTCATTTCTGTATGCTTTCTCAAAAAAGTAAAATATCTTTCTATTTAGAAACACTCAACTGAGAAATGAACCATAAGTGACTGCTAGAAATAAACTCATGAAACTAAATAACTATACTCCTTCATATTTCAACAGGAAAAAAAAATTCTTCCTATTATCCCTCCATCTGAAAAATGACAATATAGAATAGCTTTTTTGGTAATACCAACTATTACTTATAAAATGCTTTTAATTTAGATTTCATTAAGACCTTGACAATACCCAAAATAAAATTTTCATGGTCCAGTTTTCAAAGCAGGTGTTATACTGAGGGACTTGAACCAGCATTAGAGAAAGACTTTGAATCTACAGAATTAGAGTCAAAAAGCTGGATTAAACATAGAGCATTACCTCAACAGCCGCCAATCAAAATGACAAATCATGGGATACAAAGTAATCTTTTTAAAAATCATGCAAGTCCCCAGAGCTTCACCTTATTACACATCTTTTGCACTGAACCTTATGCCTACAATATGTAATAGACATTAACACCTGATAATTAACTTCATTCTGCATTAGGTCAGGGAAGTGACATACAACCAGAGATGTAAGAGCATGGACTTAAATGCCTTGTGAAACAATGAACTTGCCTTGACTCTAGCCTCAGTGTTTATTTGTTTGTGAGTTCTTTATCTATATTCTTCCCAGAAAAAAAATCAATTTAACAACACAAATTTTGGAATGTGGTTTTGTAAAAATAAGGGATTGGTGTACTGCCAGTCATACTAACTCACAGGTGACATGGGTAATAAAGGCTTAAAATCCTTCCTCACCTGGAACTGACATTCCTCTTAAATTTTTTTGGTCTTATGTTTCCCCTTCCACATTCAAAATTACTAGGCAGAAAACTTTCTTCATCATTCCCCTTTGCCTCAAAACAACAAGGAAGGTGAAGTACACATGAGGAAAACAACATCTAGGTGGACTGCCCCAGCATTATAGCAGGGAAGATGGCATCAGTGCTCCTCTGATGAGGAGCACTGAAATGCTCCTCATTAAATCATTGCAATCATGAATCATGAAATGATTGCAATGATTTTGCCCCCTTTTTGGAAAAAATCTTATTTTCCTGTGTGTACTCAGATCCTGCTCCAAAGTCACTGAAATCAAGGCAAATATTTGCGTGGACTTCAGAGGACCCTGAATCAGATCTATAGCCATTTGATCTAGCTGGCATGAGGGGTGGAAGGCAGGAACAGAGTCAAGGCTCCTTGTGTTCCTCACAGCTCTTCCCTCTTACTGAGCCCCCTCAGGTGAGGAGTCCCTGCACCACCTGCACTCAGGCCACAGGCAGAGCCTGGTAGCAGAATTGGTCTGGGAATGTGAGGGTGTCGGAGAAAGAAGCTGGGGGAGGGATCAGGGAAAGGTTATTCCCCAGTGGTGCTGAGTAAGGACTGTCCTTAACATTTCCCATCTGATCACTACAGAACTATTTATAACTGTCCTTGCAGGGAAATACACAAGATATTAATGGATGCTATACAGCAAACAGCTGAGTCACAAGGTCCCACCCTCACATTCTCCAGTACTTGAGCTCAGCCGTCTAGGAAGTGCCAGAAATTATAATGCATTTTTATAAAAGAGAGTGCTCCTATCTCTCAGACAGCTGATGTTTGTCTGCTGTTGGCTGCTGGAATCGTAGCTTTTGTCTCAATTAAGAGCAGCCACAAATATTCCCATAAACTCTCAGTCCTCATCCAGCAGTGCAGTGTGAGCAGACAGATGTGTCACACACAAGAGTTAGAACAGAGACGGCAGGTGAGCCAAGGAAGTTTTGGCTGTCCTTTAATAAGGAAGACTTCTGCAGAGCCATTTAAATCTCCTCTAAAATCAACTGCACTGCAGTGACAAAAAGACTACTTTGCAACATTTGCTAGGACTAAGAAAAAAGTCCTGTTGGATGACTCTGAACAGATGGACTTAGCAACTGGAAATGCTGAAATCTACTCATTAACTCGGAGTTAAATTCTAACAGCGATTGTGCAATCAAGAACGATGGCTTGAAACTTGATTTCCAAATCAAATAACTCTGTTCTCATCTCTCTGTAAATTCTGACAGCCTTGCCTAGCTAGCTAACTGCAGTTGTTACCAATCTCAGCCTTAATGCTCTGTGTTGCCACTTGGGTTTTCTCCCATTTTATTACATGATGCCCTTTAAAACAGTGCTTCCAAATAGAGGTGTTAACCAATAATGTGTTTTCCAGTTACCAGTTAAATAAACAACTTTTGGTTTAATATTAACCAATTGTCATATGTTTCTCCAGGAAGAAGGGACTCTCCTCTTTCAGAAACTTAGAGAGTAAGGTTTGCGATTAAAAATATTTCCTATCCTGGTGACTACTATTTATAATTGTCCTTGTAGACAACATGTAAAATACTAATAAGACAAGAATTTCTCGCAGCTGTTCCTACCCCTACCCACAGAATATTTTCTTGTACATCCCATGATATGTTTTAATCTTATCGTTTCTACAAAGTGGTTTTAGGCTGTAACTTCTAACTTTCACAAGTGATACAGCTGCAGTATGATTAGCATCAGCCCTGATACCACATCAGCTTATTTGGAAAATGGAATTGCTGTGTCCACAGCCAAAGAAGAATAAGGAAAGGAATGGGATAAGAGGAATGCCCAGAGAAAAGAGTGACAAAAAGGTACCCAAAATCTCAGCATAAGCTGATGAAAGAAGGAAGTGACCGGATACCACTGTAACAAATATGTTTCAGAATATGGTTCTTAATTTTAATTTACTGTTACAAAATGTTTTGCTTCATTTTGTTTTACCATTTTTTCCTATTTGATTCTTAATTGCAATTACAGGACAAAATTAACAGCTCTGCTTCCTAAGCGGTGTAAAGTCAAATCCAACAACACCATTACACAATGCAAGAAAAGATTGCTCCAGTAGACTTAGGAAGTTCTGGATATATAGGTAGGACCCCACTTTATGTGGATAAACAGGAATGTTGAATCAAACCCAGTATGAATTAGACCTTTAGGCCTCTATCAAAGCCATAACCAATAGGTATTATAAAAATACATCTAGACTAAAAAAAAAGCAATGGTAGGACAGAAGCAGGACACAGGAAAGAGAAAACTTAGTATATTAGAAACAAAAATCGTTTGGGTATTTTTGAGGAATATTATATTCTGAACATTATATACATGTCAGAATGCTGCTTAGAGCAAAAGAATCATTAATTATGTCTCAGAAGGACGTAGCACAGAATTTGAAGTCCAAGAGCACAAAATTATCGCTATTCCTTGTTACTCCATCTCATTCACAGCCTGTAAGCTGTGAGATTGGGATGCAAGATGTCTGCATATTTTTAGATGTATCTGTGACACAGAAGACCATAAGGCAGAGGCCCAGATGCAAAGGTATTTGAAGTAAACAGAGGTCCACCATAGAAAACTGTTTCTGTTCCTCTAGGGAACAGAGTTCAAAATCTCAAGTTATATCAACACTTACTTTTTTTTCTATAATGTTAACTATGACGAGTTTGTCCTTTTCCCTCTCCTAACTAAAATACTCTTCTGAGGAGCACTTACCAAGTACGGCTGTTAACAATAAACAGAATTACCTTAAGTTACTGTCTCCAGTCTTTTGTGATTAATAATGATATTTTTGTAACATTTTTCCCAGTTGCTTTCCCACATTGTTAAATGTTAGGATGGCAAATGATAACATTTACCCCTGTAATACCTTTCTTGAAGAGTTCAGCTTCATTCATTTGGGATCTCTGCCGGATATTTTTGAAACCAAGAGCTGCCACTTCTCTGTCTCCCACCATTCATTAGCTGAGGGCATTTACAAATCCATCTCCTCGTGATTTCTTTTGCTTTTGCTCTTATGGCACTGCCTCTCATAGAAAATTTTAGGCTGGTCACATCTGAAAGCAGAGAAAAGTAGTTTGTCACAAAGTGATATACACACTATATCACATAATGAAGCACATTCTAAAATTCTGACAATCCATGTATTAAAAAAATATATGGACAGAATAAAATCATAAGACAGCTGACAACTCATTCAAACCCAGATGACTGCCAATCACTACACGTTAAATTAAATTTGACTAAATTCTCATAAAAATGGTTAGCAAATGGTTAGCTCTTCAGTCACTAAACGGAGTTCAGTTTGGCTGTTGATGTCTCCTTACCTCTGCACAGGTCAGCAATAAGTGAAATCTTGGTCCTTCATCTTTTCTGTCATGTCCAGGTCCTTACGGTCAAGGGTATTTTAAGCAGAAGTAATTCCTCCCTGAAATCTGAAATAAGGATAACTAGAGGTATGTCTCAATCATTGCATGTCTGATTCCGTCTTCTGAAATGGTGCAGTTTAAAAATCTGGCTCTGTCTAAAGATCCTCTTTGTCTTAACAAATTCTTTTGAAGAAGAACGAATAAAGAGACAAGTAAAACTTGCGCCATGCTTATGCAAAATGCAATCAACTAGCATCAGTTACACTGGATTCCTGAGTATTTCAAAAATGATAATTTCACAGATTTAAATTTTTAGGCCTTACATTTTATTTTACATGTTTAAATTAGTAGTTATTTATGAAAAGTAAATAAAGACATTTTAAACTTTTATTTCTATTATTCAATCCAAATAGACAAAACGAAACCAAAGGGATCTCTCCTTCCCATTCCAGAGGCTTCTTTAGACCTCTGATTTGGGTGTGAGACTGCCATCTTCAAGCAAGTAGTCTTATCTCTAAATCAGAGGCCTGCAGAAGCCCAACACAGATGCCAAAGATACTGATTCTGTTGCCTTATGAATAAAGCCTACTGTAGCTGTACATCAAATCAACCATAAAAGCTTTACAGGAATTCAGATATACTTTATGAACAGACACAGTTGTTGAACAGTGGGCTAATTTGTTTTACAAGCCTTATCATATCAAGAAACCATCTGTCAATAGAGAACTCCAAAATGAAGACAGTCCAGAATGACATACAGCCTTGGGTCACAAGAAAGGGCCTGGATGGCCACTATGTAGTGCAATCTTTACGAGATTTTTAACTCAATAGACAGATTTTTGGCAGACTTTGGATTCAGATTTGGTATGAATACATTTTCAATGTCATCTGCTATACCAAACATAGAAATATGTAGAGAAAAGACTGGATTTCCTGTATCATGCAAACCTAGTTTCCTGCCTTCACATGCTTTATGTCCTATCATTTTTTTTTCCCCACAGGCCCATTGAGAATCATCTTTAAAACATGTGGTTTCCCTCCTTACCTTCTCCCTCCCACTACCCTTGTAGATAATAACAGTATAGAGAATGCCAAGGGAGCTTTCTAAGCACAGTAGGACCTCAGCAGAGAATGTGAGGCTAACAGAAATAAGCGAGCTGCCAGCAATAGTACAGAAAGGTCTGTTTTCTGGGTTTGTGGAGAAGAAGGATGTGTGGTGGACTGGTCCCAAGTGAGAATGAAAATGTTCAGTTACCTGTAACAGATTATTTGGATAGTAGGCGAATTTATAGCTATAGCTCAGATTTATAGGGATGATTAGCTGGAGAGCAGTATATCATAATCACAGCTGTGCTTCTAGGCTCTGCGCACATCCAGAAATAGTTTAGCTACCTTTGATGGCTCAGAACGCAAGTTAAGGAGACTTGCAGGAGCTAAACTTCTATATACTAATTTTAAAGCATCCGATCTGATGTCTGCAGAGAGTTCACTCAAGTCAAATAGGTGTTTTTAAGATGGACTTAGTACAAGCCTTACCTAAAGGAAAAAGATGGTTTGTGTGTTTGTTCATCAACCCTTGGCATACTGTATCCTGAGCAATCCTTATAAGCACGGAGTGACTGTGGGGCTCACTGTGGTTATAGGCCCTCCTAGACGCTAAGAGGCTCTCCTAGAAATGAGTGATGGGGAGCACACAGGTGGGAAATCTCAATTTTTCCGCTGCAGCCAGTCCTCGTCTGGTTGAAAAGCCCCAGTGAAGAGACACTTGTGTGTTTACTCATCCCACTTTCCAGGGCATCACCTGGTAATCATATTGACCATAGATCCCAGATCCATATTATATTGGAGCACAGGATCTCCTAAATGCACCCTTACTGAGTAACTGATCCTCTAGCTTCGTGCTAGTGAGGCTGACAAAATAATCTCTTTTTCATTTTGTCCTCCTGAACTTTTCAGTTCAGACACAGTTCAAAAACTGCTTCCAAGACGGAGCATGTATTTATACAGCCACAAATACATAACAGTGGCCAGCTGCAAAATATATATGTGCTGGATGATTTAAGCAAATCAAAGCTAAAGATGTTCACGGGGACTTGCAGAATGATCTGTCCAAACTAGGTACTTCACCACCACACTTACAGATGTAGCCAAGTGCAGCTTTCAAGAACTGACTCAAATGAAAGGATGACTCTGAGTTAGCCAAATGCCTTCTGAGCTTGCACAAAGAAAAGAGCTAAGGGTCTTCCACTTATCTTAACACAGGCATCCAATGCCAAATGCACTATCTCTAGATATCTCCACAGTTCAGATAGCTATGACAAGATATAACAGGTGATCTGTGATTTTCTGAACTGGCACTTGGATGATAAGAAGAATAACACAAGGCATCTCAAATAGCACTAGGCACTTAAGTTTAAGCAGCTGAATCATGCTTTAAGGGTCACTAAATAAAACAAAATAAAAACAGTTTTTCATTGTATAAATGTAGTCACAGGTTTTGGGGGCATTGGTAGGTCCTGCATGTATAAACTAGTTTTACATCCATGCCAGTGGTCATGTTAGACATATTTTTTTCTTGAGATACTAAAAATAAGGAATAGCAACAGAACTCTCAAAAGCTTTAGAATAATACAGTGTTTATGTTACTTATAATAATATCAAGTATAACTAGAATTACAAATCATAACAAGAAAATCATGCCTAAAAACAAGCCATCAGCTAGCTGTACGGAATCAAAGGATTTCATTCACACAAGTATTTTGACACAGATTCACTCAATATAAGATTTTACATCAGATTCTATTCTCAAACAAGAACTGTTCTGTTCTGACACAGAATAAGCACTGCTGTATAATACAGTCATGACCAGACCTTCTTTTGCCATCATTTTATTTAATTCCAGGAAAGTCAGTCTCAGAAGTGTCTACTGAGTTTTATATAGCTATTGAGAAGTTCAAGGGTCAGGAAGTAAACAAGAAGACACTGCTGAGACTGAGACTTTCTGTATATACTTAAGATGAGAAATGCTAAAAATGTTATGGCATATTTAACTGTTCATATATTTCTTTATTTTCTCTCTGATATATATATTGCAGTACAATTCAAGGGAAACTAAAGAAAGGAAGGGCTGTTAAGGTACTAAGTGTTATCTAAATATTTAGCCCAGTATTCTCCAAAAGTGCACAAATCAGCAAAGAATGTTATCACTTTGGAGGAAATTAGGATAGTCTGTGAATGCAACAGGCAATTATATTCTGTTTGAAAATCCTATACATTCTTATGTGAGGTTATTGTTCTCCACTTAATTCTGTAGGACTCTTCTATAAGACAATATTTTAAAAAGAACTAATGAGTACCTACAAATATGTTGGTGTGGTACTAGTCATATCAAACAGCGATAATAATGAGCAGATTTTTTGGACACATAACCAAAGGAAATTCTCAGCTGATATAAATCAACCTGAATCAATTGAAGCTGATTAATACTAGTTTAGGAACCCACTCTCAAATTCTATCTTACTGGCCCAGGAAAGATTTGAAATATTTATTTTTCTCCTGATGACTGAATGCATGTGAGCCAAATTTTCTAAGGAAGGCCAGCATATGGAGCTGAAGCTGACACACTGTCTGTTTGAAAAACCGAATGCAATCAATTCAAGACTTTTTTTAAAAACCTAAAAGATTCAATGGATTAACACCCATTAACCCCAAATAGAATACATTTCACAATCTTTTTGTGCTGTGTAATTGTTGTATGTATGAATTGTATGTATACATACATATAATGTTGTATGTATAAATTAATGGGCACTGGAGGTGCTGCCCATTCTTGCTGTCCAAGATGTTGCTTGGACAAGACCTGTAAGTCTTGGAAATGCCACTCACTAAATGGGAGAAGTAAAACGAAAAAGTAGAACAGGTGAATTCAGGTGAATTCACTGCTACAGACAGCAAGTACCTGGGGCAATGAAGGAGAATCTAAGGAAGGAACCTAAACTCAAAACAGAAAGGCAAAAAGGGGGACAGGCCCTGTACCCAAACACATGAGCCTAATCCATCCTAACAGTCCAGGAGTTGCCAAAGGAAGGAGATGATGAAGATGAGGTGCTGGCAAAAGGTCAGAGAATGATTTTGGAAGCAGGAATACCAGAGCATCAGATGAAAGAAAATTTAAAAGCAGTGGGAGTAAAGGATTGGGTCACAGAGGGAAAAAAATGGGCTGAAGAAGAAAGGCACAGAAAAAACATCTGCAAGCAGCACCAGTGATGGGGGAGAAAAGAAGCAGGAGACACACACCCAGGTGCATCATTGCCAAAGAGCCTGAAATGAAAACCAGCATCATTTGTGTGGGATTTTTTTTTCTCGCTCTTGCTCTTTAGATCAAAAGGAGAGCAGCAATGCAATCTGCTCTTTGCGCAAAGCGCTTTCAGCCAAGGGAAGGAGAGCGCACACACTGAAACATCTGCTCCAAGAAGCCACTTGAAAAATAATCTTATAATAGCATGGGGAAAACATCTGTGCAGCATGCACCAGACCACCAGTAGTGCAACAGCGGAGAAGTAGGAAGGGGGAGGGAAGGCAGGAGGGACTGGGGGAGACAAAGTGGAATGGGATTAGGTCAGGGGCAAGTACCCCAGTGAGGGGCATGACCCCTATGCGAAGAAACTGCTCATTTGGTGTCTTTTCTCTTCAAATCCTCAGCAAGAGGCAGACGGATTTCTCACCCACTGAGCTGTGTTTATTGGCAGATATTACTCAACATGTGCAGCTTTGAAAAATCCCAAACTACAATCAATGTGTTTGAGAGGCTGCACGAAAAGCTCCCTGCTCTTGGCCTCTTCTCTATCCCACACCCCTTCTTCTTCAACTTGCTTTCTCTCTGCTGATTCTGGGACGTAAGAGCTGAAAAAACACTCACTGCTAGCTCAGGTGGGGAGAACTAGCGAAGCCAGAGCATATTTACACTTCGGGTGAATTTGACCTGCTGTATCTCCTACAAAAGACAGGCCATTTGTTTTCACTTTCAGTCTCAAAATAGACACTGACATACAAGAAAAAAAAAATCTTAAACTGTCAGAAAACATGCATTCTTAAAACTGCCTCTGTGCAAGTGTCATCAGCATGTCACCCGACCCTTCTTCTCCCCACACTGTGATGTTTTTTGCAGGAGTTTTTTAAGCAAAACATTCAACTGTAGTCAGTCTTTGTTTGAACCCTCCTGATTCTCTCAACTAGAAAAGCCTTTAAGTATGTATGTCTTCTTGCTTACAGGAAAAAGAATCAACAGGTCTAAAATTTAAAACCCTTCATAAAAAAATTGGGTGATGTTAGCAGGCATATCAAATGCGACAAGGAAGTACTAGGAAGTACTGGGAAGTGAAGTAATATCTGTGTATATGTAGCCTTCTGTTTCAGTGCAGAGAGGAGAGAAAGGTCATTCTCTGCATAATCAGATTTTGCTGTGGGAAAAGTGATAGGGAAATATGAGAGTCTGAGTGGTTTTGAAGAGATACTTGTTATGCTGAAATAACCGTACATATAAAGACACAACAAAGCTGGGCAGAAGAAACATGATGTATATTAGGAAAGAGCAAAGACTGATTAGAGCAATCCACTAATGCATGCATAGATGAGATATAAGGTAATTAGAGTTATTCTTTGGAACAGATTCCCGGGCAAAATGCACACAGCTACAGGTAGCAAAGTCTACCAAATTAAGCTCTTCTTTATATCAGTCTTGACTTAGTGTTACTCTATTTACCCATTTCTTCTATATCATGCCCAGAAAAGCAATAGGAGAAGAGACAAAAATAGGAGGGACCTGCTAGAAGTTAGGAAAAGTGAGTGAGTGAGTGAGTGAGTGAGTGCAAGAGAGCACGGAAGAGGCAGCCCAACCGCAGATCTCAGACCAATAAATAACTCAGTAAGTAGACAAAGTGTGAGGAATCAGGAAACACCCAGGATTAAGACCTTCTGTTTGATGCGTGAGAAGGAATCAGTCTTCTTATCATGCCCTGCTGTTAAGTTTCTGATGTAGGCATCTCTCATTTCTAGCAACTTTGGGGAGCTTTGTTGCAATGGAAAGCTAGGATTTTTTAATTATTATTTTTTTTTAATCTCAAGAATTTACAATGAAGGTAGATTATTTTCTGGCCATCTCTAACATAGAGTCATATTGACTTCACATGGTTTTGTAAGTTTAACTTCTACATGCCCATGCAAACTAATGTATTTATCACAAGCAATGATAAAAGAAACATCATAAAAGAAGACTGTGCTCATCTGATCACATTGGCTTAAAATCACACCTTCAGTTCAACAGGTACAACTTGATATGGAGAGCATGCCTGGAATTAAAGGAAGTTTCGCTCCTGGCTTTTCTTTTGTGGACTGCAAATCCTGCGAATTGAGATCATTTCCAGATAAGGGGTGTGAGAGGGGGAGTCAGAGGAAATGAAACTGAATATATAGGCGGGGGCACACAATAAGGTCATTGTAGGTAAAGATGAACAGCTTGAATTTGACATGGCAAGTGAGAGGAAATCAATGGAGTGCTAATGTGTGGGAGGAAAGGAATATGACTTTAGCAGAAATATTTAGGGCAGATGTGAGGGCAAGAACAGAGGAACTATGGGGCCAGACAGGAGAAGCTTACAGTAACAAAAGCAAGAAATGTCCGATACACTGATAGCACCCTATTTTGGGACTTTACTCTCTTCTCTACTACAGGCAAATAAAATCTTATGTAAAAATGAGCTGTTAGGTGCTAAGTGAGTTCAAAATCTTTGACAATTCCAGGACCAATTTTATGTTTCAGTTTATTATAACTATGCCATGGGTTTTCAAAGAGAATATTGTGCAAAGGCATACCTCTCCTATTCCCTAACCTCATTCCTCAGCATGGTATCAGCTGGAATGTCATCCAAGAAACTAGTATTCACAATATCCTCCCACTCATTTAATTAGTAGAAGTAGCAGAAATCCAGCTCTTTAATCCCTATCCTATTGTTTGGAAAGCGTTTTCCTAGAGTGAGTCATAAAACATATTTCACCAACATTAATGTTAATGCCTATTTCTTCTAAACTTGAACGGGTTTTCTATTAATCAACAATGATGGCTGATATTGGCAGGCTCATTTAACAATATCTCTAATGCAGGATGGGTTCTGGTGCCCGAGGTGTGGTTACTTGCAGGAAGAAACAAATTACACCTCCATCCCTCCTTTGCTCGTCGAAAAAATTCGTACCAAAATGTGGATCCAGAATAGGAGCCTTCAAATGTTGACAGAAATATATTATATTAGGAGAAATTTTGACAGATTCTTCTACTACATGTACTACTAGTGAAATGCTACTGCGTATACTTGAAAGTAGAATCTCTTACTGCCCTTCTCAGGCAGTAACAATTTCCATCAAGTCCTTCAAGGGACTTCCAGCTCCCTTTATATTGATGTGCGACAATACCATGTTGTATGGGAGGTATAGTAATTTATATAACATATTTAATGGAAAACAGAAGCTACACAATGCCTGTGTATCTTTGCTTGTCCAGAGCTGCCTTCCTCAAAATTCATCCATACTCTTTCCCAACAAATAGAGCAGGTGATTTACCTGTTGGCACATATTTAGAATTGAACCTAACTAAATATTTGATGAGAATCATGGTGTTTGAAGAACCAATATCTGCCCTAAAAATTGTCAGCCTTGTGTAACTCCTACATTTTTTTCTCAACTTGGCAAAATCTGTTTTTTTATCACTATGAATTTGGGTACAGGGAACAGCAGTTTAAGGAATGAATTACTGAGGATTTTTAAAAACTCCTCTTTTTGTCTCTTCAAATCCAAAGGATAAAAGTTGTTTGAGCAGAACATTTTTACCACTAGCTTTCTATGACATAGATAAAAACTACTTCTGAAAATGAGTGATACAAAATGCTGTTTGTTTAACAATAGAAGTAAGTTCTACTAATCTATCAAACTTTCACTAGATACAGGTCTTTTTGTTTTGAAATGGTAAGGTAGAGTCCTGAAAAAAGTAGTTCTGAATGTGACATACTGAAGGACAATTTTGAATTGATTCACTTCTGAGACACTGATTGAACCACTTTTGAAACTTCTCGGAATTTTCAGTGCTTACTCTTGAATTAAAGAGTCTAAAGTTTTGACAGACATACTACATTTGATTGTAGAATAACAGATTAAATAAGACAGAATACAGCCTCTACTCCTCTATTATGATCACCTCATCAGTTTATGCAGCCCCTTTAAACTATCTATTAAGAGAGAATACAGACTCATCTGGAAGGGATGCAGATAGTACAAACGAACCTACTTTCATTAAGTAGTTACTGGTGTTTAAAAATGCTTGCACTGCACTTTCATTGGTGCTGAGGAGAATAGATAATGGCCTGCAAGGCTGCAGTAATACCCCAGAAGTCTCACCTGTACAAGCTACCACTGAATTTACCTGCGAACTTGTGGAAAAGACTAGGATTAACACAATCCATGGGCATCCAGGTAGCTACACTCTATAACTACCCAAAACAAGGCGGTCTCATCCATACATATTTTAAAGAACCATCCCTGGCTATGGAGGATAACTGAATATTATTTTAGAGAGTAAAAGTCGTCACGGATCAAAACTGTGCAAAGGTATGTGCAAAGGTATGTTGAATGTTATGGACTAGCTGAGAACAATGTTCAAAGACTAAATACTGATCCTGAATGCCCCTGCGTGAGTGTAGTCTATGGGGCCACAAAGTCTTGGAGGATAAAGAGCAAGGAAAAAGATCTGAAGACTGAATTATTTTCTTTGAGCTGTCCATGCATTCTGTTATACCAAATGACAGCTATTAATAAGAAAAAAAGGCTTTTCAAGCACGGAGTCCATGCCCTACTGATTGTCCTACTAGCATCTCATGGATTTCCACATTAGGAGATGTAGAGACTGTTCTCATGAAATTTTCTAGTTGAGGAACTGAAGGACTTGAACATAGCAGAATCTCCAGAGTAAACACTATGGCAGAAAGGATATATGCTTCCAACATGTGTGAAGGTAGGTTGAAGCCTGAAGTCCATTCCATGAAGGAGCCAGGGAAAATAAGGGCCTAAATTATCCTGAGGCAAAAAATCTAAAAGGCCACTGGAAGCCACGTAGCTTCACTCAAACTGAAAAATCTCCTTTTTCCCCCTGTTTGCCAAGAAGGAAGATCTTGGCAACAAAAAAGTCTAGGAAAACAAAGAGAATTGCTAAGTAACTAATGAACAAACTAACAAGCAAAATGACAGAAAAATGATCACAAAGCCAAAGATATTGCAGCCTGTGATGAGAGCAGAGCTACATATGAAGCCAAAGGCAGCTGAGGCAAACCAAGGAGGAAGACGTTCAGACCACTCTTCATGACATCAGTGGAGATAATAAAAAGAAAGAGGCCATCAGTGTGCTGAATGGGCATTCCAAAGCCAAAAATTATCTTGGTTTGAAAGCACAAGACATTTGGGCATCCCACAGTAGTTCTACAAATGGACCAACATTGGAAGGAGCAATATAGTGTTCTACTAAAACAGAAAAAGACTGAATTCTCACTGTAACTGAAAAAGAAAAGGCAGCCTTAAATATGGCCTCACAGTGGCTTCACCATAATTGCTAGTTCCCTGATGTGTTCCTTATACAGCAGGTCTAGTAGTGACATCTGGTACTAATTTAGGGTTCATCTGCTTTACAAAAACAAACATATGATGGGGCCTCGTTACAGCATGCTTGTCCCTTAACTTGGTTAAACCACGTTCCATCTTGTAAAGTAGATGTGACATAACTGTTTGCATTTTGGCCCTGAACCATTCTACAGATGTTGTAATGTTGGAGAGCCTGAAGTGGCTTAATCTGCAATGCTGGGGATCTACAAGGAAGCAGCATCAGTTCTATCCCTTAAACATAGTGGCATTAACCCCTTCATGAGCCTAACACGAGGTTGCTTAATTTTGGCAATAATTTAAGCAGAGGTTATTTCAGATCAGGTCAGAAAGTTTCTTTGGGAAGTTATTTTGACCCTGCTCGTAAACACTATTGCCAATAACATACACAATTCTCAGGCAAGAGCGACATGGACATGATGATCTTTCCTCATTTGTTCATACAGCCAGACACACACATTAATTTTCATTTAAAAAAAATGTGGGCCAAACTAGGTGCTGCATGACTTCATATAAACAGAACTTCATATAAAGTACCTGAGATGTACCCATTTGCCTCAGCAAAGAACTCATCCCAAGTGCCTTGAGTACCAGAAAATTCATTAAGAAAATTAAATAAGAAGATTAGAATAATAAGATTTTTTTTTTTACCAGAAAATTAATTAAGATTTAACTTTAGGATATTTCAGTGTGTATATCCTCACTTAGTGCTCCAGAGGCTGCATGCTGACAAAGCTGCTGCAGTTCCAACTATTGCAGAAACTTCTCACGCTCTGCATGCTGTTCATTCTCATGTGGCATTCTCTTTCCCCTTTTTGCTCCAGCTACTGTTTCTCTTGCCAATAAAGATTAGCATAACCTTCAAGAAAATCTGGCAGAAGGTCACGGTCATTTTAGGGAGGAGTAAACAGAGCAAGAAAAACACAGAATGGGATTACTACAGGAGTGTAAGAGCTCTGCCCATGTCATGTTGTCAAACAGAAATGTATCACTCTTCAACTCTGTCAAAATTTTACAAAAATTCTACCTGGCACCTGAGAAGTTGTATGGGTCTTGACTTCAGGACTGCATTCGACCCTAAAAATACTCACAATACATGGTTGCTTACCCAGTACTGATGATCTTCCACTACTCTGCAGGGGAAGAGGAGGGGAGTAGTAGAAAAAGTAAATTGGAAATAGTTGGTATGTTTCTATTTGTCATTTTAAAATCTGTATATACACCTTCTTATTCTCCATGGGATCTTTCTCTGCCTCTTAAGTAACTGGTAAAGTAGATTTTTATTTTCCTTTAAGAAATAAGAAGCTGATCATATCAGTCCAGGACTTTTTCCAAAAGACCTGGAGGGAATGAGGTTTCCATATACCAGGGCCAAAATACAGATGTTTGGCCTAAAATTGTTTTTATTATTTTTATTTTAGATTTTGGAAAAACAAGCACACAAGTCTCCACAAAAGAACACAAGTACATGTGTTCTCTCTATTACACTGGAAGAAAATGTAGCAACTCAAAAGGACAAAATGAGCAGGTCTGCTTTCTCTAAGCAGAAGTTTCAGAAATGGAAAAACCAAGCAGGCAGAAAACAAGTGTAATGAAGGGACTTTGACCCTGAAAGAATGTCTATTTTTTTCCAAAGGAACCAAGTGGTATAATAAAGGATTTTACCTTCCCTATAAATCTTGCCTTGCAGAAAACAAAGGCATAATGATTTCAAAATGCTTCCACAGCAAGAAGCAGAACCAGGCTATGGAGCAGTCAGGACAGCAAACACAGAGAGAGGTGGAGTTTAAATAGTATACTAATACGAGAGGAAAGATCTGAACCTATGGCCCAGTGAAATCACCCTCTTTGGATCTTTTATGTACAGTTACAGGAACTCATGAGTGATTTTCACACACAGTGTCTGAGATACTTCATCTTGATCTGGTGCTTGAACTTTAGAGTTGTTGACACAAGATGGGACAGTATTAAATGATGAATACAAGTGAACTAATGCAGACACTGTCAGATATAAGCACAGAAGAGCTGACAGAAGTGTTTCCATCAGAATTTGCGGAATAGTGTTTATTAGCTTTGCTGTATACATATATTTTTTTCTGTAGGAACAAAGATGAGCAAGCATCTTCTATGACCAGCACCAAATCTAGTATGCTTGGTATCCTGCCTGTGAAGATAAATGTTTTAGTCTACACAAAGTTCAGTCTGGTAGCCAAAATGGAAGAGAACCTGATGATGCTGCAGTTCATATGTGCATGTGCATGTGATTAGTACTAGTGAAACTTGACTGGATAATTTCTAGATTTTGGAAGATAATAGTTCATGTCTAATGTGTTTCATTAAAGGTACAGTGGAAAATCAGGTGGGATGGTAATGATATTCTGCATCAATAATCTGCTACACTATTAAAAAGTCATAAATTATTTAAGTTGACTCCCCAAAGCCTCTGGTTAAGGAACTAATTGCGTAAACTAAGAATATTGAACTGGGAGGCCTCTTTAATAGACTACTGCATTTCACAAAAGCACAGGACAAGCTTACTCTCAAAAATCTGGTTATCAAATGTAGAAAGAAAAGCTTTATTATCATGAATGTCTTTCATCCCGCAGATCATTTTCTCAGTCTACACAGGCAGTAATAAAACTTGAGAAATTTCTAAAAATAATGGCTTTCTTCTTAACACAGGAGCTCCTGCATGGGATATCAAGTAACTCAGTAATATCCATTGTAAATTACTCACCATAATGGGCTTCATTATGATAAATAAGGAACAGTTAATGGCTTATATAAAAATTAAAAAATTGAAAAATTACCTGATGAAACCAAGTTTGATTTATTTAGTGCAAACAGAATATGTCACCATCTGAAATATCATTTGCTGGGTCTTTTAAAAGCTGCAGTTATTGAGGCTTAGAAGAATAGCTGAGATCATAGTTGGGAACATACATTTAAGAGAACTAGTGCTAAAGCAACTGGGAACTGTTCACAAACAACTCCCAGGAGGCTCAAGAAGCCAAGATTCCACAGATCCAAAGAAAGATACTTGAGCTGGAAAAGATACCTTTCTTGGTGAAAGTGATGGCAAACAATTTTAATTTAAATTTATATACATACACAAGCATACATGTGCTTTTGTAATATAAGAGTACATTTGTATGTGCATGCATACATGAAGAGGGAATTAAAAATAATGACATGAGAATGATCATAAATTAGAAATGCAAATATGTGAGTAGTGAAGTCACTAAGTCAAATGAATCAATTTAAAATAGTAATTGACTTTAAAAACATTTCAAGAACAATAAACTCCATGAATGAGATAAAGGCCAATTGCTAGATGTGAAGTATGATGAAGGAAAAGCAGTAATATTCACTAGGTATTTCAATGACATTTGGAATGAGTCAAGCTGTACATCTACTTCTTAAGACATTAGTAATAGATCAGAAAATTTGCCATCTGTAACAAAGAGGGTGTGTGAGACAGCCTCTGTGCTAGTTAAGCATTTCCAAAAACCCTGGCTTAAATATCTTAGTTTCAAGAATGTTAAATGACTTAGCTAACAAACTTTCTGAAATAGCAATATAATCTTCTGACAAATATTAGGCAAAAAGACATAAAACAAGAAAACTTCCATGAAGGCAGGAAAACGGTCAACTCAGTGGTAGAGATCATCTTCTATTAAATGTTTATCATACTAAATAGAAAAGTGAAATTTACTAAGGCAAATACTGAATATTTTGAAGTCCATCAGAAGTAGAAATTGCAATAGCAGACATCTTAACAGCAGCATCAATGAAATCATCAATTAGGTCTTGGAAAACAAAATTCAATTAAAAAGAAAATAAACAACACTGAAAAATTCTTATTGAGAAAATATTTTTAAAATCATATACATAGTTAATTTGCCAAAAGAAAACGAAAATCCAGTATGCACATGATGTAAGCCTAGATATTTGTCAGAAATTACACCAGTGTGCTCCCCTTTTTCTTTCCACCATTATCTCTTACAAAATTAAATTGTAAATTTTAGCAATCTAAGCAACATCTATCATCTATATCCATTTCTTATGTAGTCATTTAGGAAATACAATATGCACTCTACATGACAACAGAAAACACTTTCAGCTGCTAAATTCTGGGTTGTACAAATGTGAGTCAAATATCACCCAAAGGTTAATTAAATCAGTGTTGGAATTCAAGAACTATTCTAGCTTTTGCACACACTTGCAGGTGCCTTCTTTATCTGTGTAACCTGCACAAAGCAGGTTATGTCTTTATTATATCTTTATGTCATGTTATGTCTTTAAGAATCTTTAAGTGACAATAATTTACTGAAAATTAATGAATAAACACAATATAGATGCTCCTATTGTATAGATACTCAGTCTGAGATATCGAAAAGTCTCTGGCTTTCAAAATTTTCCGAACAGAATAAGCATCTAACTTAGTAAAGCTCTTTACAACCTCTCAAATTAAAATCTAAATACGTCTGTAAATACTTTGGAAAATTCAATTTACCATTTTGATGCTTCAAAATTAACTTCTTGTTCCTGCAGAAGTACATCCTAAAAAAGGTTAAAATGGACGGCAAATTACAGATCAAACAACAGGCCTTGAAAAATTTGTCAAAAGGATACCACATTTTCACATGCAAATATCACTACTCATCTCTGCTTACCAAGTGTTGCTTCAGATCGTTGACCCAAGTCAAAAACTCTGCTCCAAGTGACCAACAGTGCACAACAATTGCTAATGAGGAGGGGTAAAAAACAATATCTGTATTATTGTGAATCTTCCATGTGATATCAGTCCACAGACCTTAACACAATGTTCTTTAACCGTTGAGCTCTAACAGGGTCCTCACTCTGGATAATCGTGCTAGCCTTTGACATTTCTCCAGGTTTTCCACCCCTGGGCAATGCAAAGGAGCATGTGGGAAAGCCCACCACAGCCAACATCAACAACATCCTGTGCCAGTGAGCACGACTCCAGTCTGGGCAAGGCTATGGCTTTTTCACTCATATTCTTGGTGAATAAGGAAAAGTCAGGGAGGCTGCTGGTAGGATTAAGGCATGAATCTGTGTAAAGGCAATAGGGATTAAAACCCTGAGTAACCTGAATCAACCTCACAGTTGACCCTTCTTTGAGTAGAAGGTTGGACTGGATGACCTCCCAAGTTCCCTTCCTTCCAGAATTATGTTAAAATACTATGATCTTTAATTTCTCTCCAGAGGCTTTTATGTCTTTGCACACAGTTCCCTTTAGAGCTATGAGAGATACCTTGTGTTCAGCAGCTAACCATGTTAGAAACCATTCATTACTCTGTATGAATGCCCTGTTCTGTCTCACTGACCATGCATATAGTAGGCCATGCCTATGCGACACCCTAAGTCTTCTGTCCAAAGACCATTCCCCTTCTTAAAAACAGCAGGGCATAAGCGTTACACGTCTGGGTTTTATGCAGAGAACAGCTACAGGCAACAGAGCTGTGAACAGGTTTATCCAAGGTGTCACACCCCACAGCAATTCTTGAGTCACCTAGGCGCCCAACTCTATCACACTTGAAAGCAGTTTCGCATCAAGAAGCTCTGGAAGGATGGTGTGAGCAGCAGCTCCTGTGGCACACCTATGGTCCTCCTCAGGAGCTCTATTTCCTGGAAGCTGCTGGGGAGCCAAATGCCAGCGAAAGCAGAGGAGGAAGGTCATCTCAACCCTCACAAAGGATCGCTATCCTCCTGAATGGATGCCATGCGTCTCAGTCCTCAGAAACCCTTTTGAGGCACCTATATTGGCTCAGCAGAGCAAGGCATGTCATCAGGAGTCACAGAACAGGGCATCTGCTGAGGTCTCTCCGGTCCTCCCTATAATAATTCGTGTGTAATAACTGTAACACAGGCAGTCTTTTGTATTTTTAGTCCCCAATGGGCCACATTATCTTAGCAAGGAATGTTTGAATGTTGGGCATATTGGCTCGCCCATTTCCTTTTCTCTCTCTTTTCATATCCACTCCCCCGCAATATCCCTCCCTCTTCATCCCCTGACAAGTTATGGGTCATGTTGGCCCTCTCAAAGAATAAAGTTTTGTTGTTGTTTGAACACTTTCGCTGACCCATTTCTGTTGAGCTGCAGGTGTTCCTCCCACTCAGATTTCTGGCTGTTCCTTAAAGCTACGTGCCTCAGCCATAGGCTGTTGAACAGTGGTTCCTCTATGAATTTGCAGGAGAATAGGCAGGCAGAGAGCTTGGTTGCTGAATGCTTTGTGAGTGGGAGAAGGGAGGTAGTTGCAGGGACGGAGGAGGTCCGGTTGCGAGAACCCTGAAGGCAGGGTATGTAAGCCATGGCGTGTTAATGGCCTCTCATTATGCTGGAAGGTACAGAAGCTGTATGAATAGGTGCTTCAGCCAAAAGCAGGAGCACTGGACAAATGAATCATTTCACTGAAGGACTGAAAAGAAAAAGGGGGACAAAAGGAGAAAAGCTCTGCTCTCCTCGGGGAGAAGAAGCTTTTCTTCTGAAGGTATCTTTCCATCCCACAGAGCATTAATCAGCTGGCTTTATTCAGGTATTCAGATAGCAATTCCTACTCAAAGCCACAGCAACCTGTAATGGTAGCCTTAATCGATCTTTCTTCCCTCATACCCCTGCCTCTTTAGTCACCTTGAAAGGAAGTGAAAGGCAAGCAATCCCTCCTCTCTCTTTCTTCTTTGGTAAGAAAGCACCACTTGGTGTACTGAAGCTGATAAACTACATTTTCCCTATCAAACAGACAGGTAAAAGCCTGTGAGAGTTTCTAAGCGTGGCTGAGACATGCACCAATTTGCAGGCAGGATCATCAAGGTGCCAGGCAAATGGGAATGGTGCCACCAGGGAGCAAATGAGAGAAGGGAGGGGAGAACTAAACAAGGACAGATTAGCAGTGGTACTCCATTACTGTCCACGTATTGGACGTCAACTGCCTTGTTACAAAATGGATCAACATGCAGTTACATTTCTCCTGTCTCTGTCAGTCCACTTCTGGACACTCAGTGTGGTTGTATCAACCAGCAGTCGGGCCACAGAGAGTGTCCCAGGCACGAGTACCATCCTGAATGCCCCGCTGATTTGTGCTTGCTGTAAAAAAACATGTGTGCAGCTGCCAAAGAAAGAGGACATCACTGTTCCAGTAAGAACAGAAACACCCCAACTTCACAGAGGCTGCACAGGGTACACGAAGTAATGTGTTTACTCACTCTTATGCATATGTAGTGCCATCTTGCAGAAGGCAACCAAAACACATTCTAATTCAAAGCAGTACATGGTAAGAAGCAAAACCAAGCATGAGTTTGTTAGGTGCAATCTCAGCATCCAACAGTGCTGAGTTTGTGCAGTCTCTGAAGTAATGGAAGGATACCCAAATGCCAGAATTTTCCGAAAAAGCCTCCTACCAACATCTGCGTGAGAGAGCCTGAAAGACAGCATGATGCTTTCTAGAGTGGTTCACTGAAAGGCATAGTCCAGAAAGCAACAGCTCAGAGAGAACCTTCCGTATGTTTGTTCCATGGAACCTAAGTCTTGTCCAAAGATCTTGGAGAGGTGCATGACATTTACTGTGGCTCCTGAGCACCAACTGCTTTGTTTTGCTAATCTGCTTGTACAGCAATGCATATACTTGCTAACATAGATATTTTATACACTCTGTAATCCAGTTGTTTCTGGATTTTCTAAAGTTTCTACTGTGTGTAAGCGTGATCCAGAACCTCAGGTTTGTCTGGCTATTGTAGTTAGCAACATATTAGACAAGTAAAATGTTTATTATAAATACAAAATCATTCTTTTCCTTCTTAAGGATAATGAGATTGTGTAACAATAGCTCTGAAAAGTGTGGATTGTCCTATTCATTTGGAGAAACTGACACTGAAACTGGGAAGTAGTTCATTTGAATGCCGATATAAAAATTATTTCCGTTACTTGTCAGACATAGAAATGCAATGGGCTCATCTAAAACATCTAAATTGCCACTTATCTGCACACACACAAATTGATGTTGTCTAATCCTTCCTTTCAAACAGTCAAAATATCCAGGTTTTGTATTACTTGTCTTTTCCTCATCAGTAGAACAAACAAAAGTGATTAGCATTCAGAAGCACTGTGAAAAGCATTATTGTAATCCATACACACAGAGCAACTGGAAAGAGAGCAAATATCTTTAATGTTGGCACCACTGTGAAGTATTTGACTTTGCAGCTTTAACATTCTTCTATTCTTCTGTGTTTTTTACAGCGTAACCTGACTTTTAGCTTATAAACTACAGATTCAACACAAATATTCTATTGGTCTTCACCTGATTCAAGACTTCAAGAATCACAACACAGTCCTCTATAACCTGACCTAGCATAATAAATGGCAAATGTAGAAACTTAGCGTCCTCTGTCTGTCTGACATTAGTGAAGGCCAAGAGACACAGCCTGCTAAGGAGTTCCACAGCCTTTTAACAGACGACACAGGAATGCAAGTCCTAGAGTCTCTAAGACATGTTTTCTTGTTTGCAGACCCTTCTGTCCAAATCTCCATACCATTCTGTGCTCTCCCTATATTGCTATTCTCTCTATTCTTTCAGCAATATCTCCGTATCTGTACTATTCCATAGTATTTCTATGTTTATTCCCCTTTTTCCTTCCTCCCTCTTTTACCTCCTACTGGATGTTTTAGAAAACGTAGAAAGACTATGGAGAATATAGAAAGACTACCTACAGCCAGTAAGACCAGGAAATGCAGAGATATCTAAGCTGGATGCATTTTCAAGGAGAAATTAAAAGATCCATATCTAAAACTCAGACAATTCTTGTAGGAAATAACAAGTCCCTGCTCCAAAATATGGACTTATGTGAATTTTGTTATGGTAACAGGTGTGAGATAAGTATGTGGAAAACTTAACCTTTGAGAAACAGTTGAATTGTTTAAACAAACTCAAAATGAACAAAACAAGCCCTAATACATATGGGAAGTTCCGTCCCCAAATAGCAAAACTCTGAACAATTGAGCAGAGCATTTTACAGTGGAAAATGTCAGAATTTTCTTACTTTCAATGACTATAATGTGTTAAAAAATCTTAAGATATCTGCACTTTCAATTTCTATAGCATATGTCTGCTAAGTGTCAATAATTTGTTTTATGCAAAAAGGCATAAAACAACAAAAAAGCAAAGATTCTTTCCATGTACTGAACTACTGTGCAGAATATTAGCATTAAATTAGTTTTTAATTAAAATTTATCCCATCCAATGCTCAGTAAACTCTTAAGTATAAATCTGAAGTTCACTGACTCCAAAAGGATAGAATTTGTAGATTTAGGGGAGGAAAGGAGTGATAAACAAACAAATTAAAATGAGAAGATAAAAGGGTTAGTTCAATAGACAGAAGGATATTTTAAGATATCATCCTAAGGAGCAATACAGTATATGAAAATATGACAATTGGAAAATGGAAGATAATTAAATCTGGAGTATTTCAGCATTCTTATGTACGTATCAAAGGATTTTATTAAAAAAAAAAGAAAAGGAAAAAGCAAACCACATTTACATCCAGGAATACTTTAAGCAGCTTGTAGCTATCCAGGGACGTATTTAAAATAATGGAGGGTCACTTCATATACCAGTTGGAGTTCATTGCAAACTTCATGTTGACTTCTGTTCAGAATAAAGACCTGAAGCATGTGGGGTAATAGACAGAATAATCAGAAGTTCTATGTTTTATTGCATTTTCCTACTCCCATCCTGCATATTTTTGTGAGTTAAAAATCTCTCCTAGCAAATAATCCATTTGCCATGTGTTATATACTTTCTCCTCAAAAAAAAGAAAAAAATAAAGGAGACAAGACAGAGGAATATGCATCCATATCATCCCACCTGCATCAGTTTAAAGTAGAACTAGTTGAAAGTAACTCATTGAAAATGTGAAATAAATTTAGCATTTAGCTTTTAGAAAGACATTTGTGTCATTTCTCTTTGCTATGCATTGAAGTCATCAGCAGGAGCTCTACAAACACAGCTTTAGTTCTAAATTAATGTGTAGCTGGGGGGGATGAGTTACACAGCAATATTCCCTTGAGAAATGTTAATTTGAAAATGTATGTGATGTTCTTTTTTAAAAAGAAGAAAGGGATGAGAGTTCTATTGCCACTAGGTTTCCCTACATTTATTTTCTTTGAGCATATACTGAACAATTTGATAACAAAGTAGCCTCAGATTATTACAGAATAATCAATTAATAAATCAAAGGACTCTTTTCATGACGTCCATAGCATAAAGCACAGAATTCAGCAAATTTAAAGAGGAAAAACTAGTAACCTAAGTTATTATAAATAAGCTATATAAAGCAAATGAGCTTTCACTCTGGAAGTTCACTTATTATTAGGAAATGGAAACATGTCACCATCATAAATACTGGTTTGAGAGACTTCACAGCCAAAGCACACTCAGCAAAAATATCTGAGCACATGAGCATTGGCCCATTAAAGAAGATTCTAGAGCATGGATGTTTTCCTAAGAGGTAATGTGAAGCCTAAAAACGTGTTAGAACAGATCACTGATTTCATACTTTTCTTATAGATATGACTTCCTTTGAATACAGTGAAGTTCAGCTGAACTGCAAAGTGTAAAGATTAAGCAAAGAAGAAATCTCATTCAAGCTAATGTACACTCCTGGAGTGAAAGCAACAACACTTGGTGTAGAAGGTAGACTAGTGACTGCAGAAAAAAAAATAATCAAGTTGTATGTCAGGATCAAATGGGACTTTGACAAAATTGTTCACTATATAATCAAATCTTGAAGGTCAGAGTCAACTTTTTCTTCTGTCCAGACCAGAAACAGTCTGTTTGAATTTGCTCTAAACATCATTTATGTACAAATGATAGTCAGCATTGGCTTGGATACTTGTGGATATGACACTGTAAGCTAATTATTAAGAATTTCCACTTAATATGTATTTGAAGAGTTTTAGTCCAAGAAGCATGATCACTATCAAGATAGAGAGAGAAACAGGCATTTTGAAAGTAAGCTTGAATGAAAGTAGGTCTTAGCAACATTACATGGATAATCTACCATTGCTGTTAGAAAATGAGAGGCATAGGTATTGCATAAATGTCACTCTTAAACAGGACCATTCTATCCATCTATAGACTTACAGGGATAAGAAATACTGAAAGATATTTTTTTAGAGTCTGAAAATCTCATCAAAGTGAAATATTTAAGCCTGATAACAGTGAAAATGATCTTACTCACCTCAAGAGTTTTAGGAGGGAAAATATAGATTACTGTCTGTAACTTGAGTGAGCAAGTGAAACTCTTTCCTTTAGTTGTTTCTCAAGTCTGTTCAGTAAGTCACTTTGCAAAAGACACGGTGGAGATAGTTTTGAGAAATTGGTGTAGTGCACTGGGAATGGTTTCAAACTGTTTTTTGTGGAATCAAATGGGGAAATGCTGGCCCCACTGACAACAGCAGATAAATGTATATTTATTCCTGAAGAAATGAGCTTTAGCTAAAGACTTCTTCCTCCATAAGCACAGCTACAACACGAGCAGTGAAAATGTACGCCTCCCTCTATACCAAATGTGAGTGCACATATAACACAGTGCAGATATAACCATACTGCACTGGAGGAAAAGGTAATGCGTACACCTTGACTTTGATCCTCCTTTTACCTTGCTAATTAAGATAAACTCTAATGGCTTCTTGCATTACTTGTACAAAGATCATGTATGATAGATTAAATACTCATTGTACAATAATAAACCCCATGAGAAGATTCTTTAAGAAGATTTAATATCCAATCTTCTAAAATTTAGGATCAGTAACCTGACTGCAGGTTTGACATTTGCTGGTGTAAGGCATCTGAGTTACAGATTAGGTTCAAAAGCTCTGAAAATGCAGTATTACATTTCAAATCTAAAAAGTGTGAAGAGTGTTTCCTGTAAAATTTACTTCAAAGTGTCATTTGAAATGCTGTAAAACATACTGCTATAGCTACATTACTATGACCTTTTGCTGAATTATGGAACTAATATATTCCACACGTTCATGGTATTCTCTTATTCAAATACAAAAAAAAAAAAATCATACTTTCAAGTTTTTGAGGTAGAGTTAATTTCTTAAATATTTGCCAAGATGTTCTGCAGATTTTTGCTGGTGCTGCAACTTTAGCAGCAGTAGCATAAAAAGATTTTCAACAGTTTAGTGGAAAATCAATTATAAATTATGTGAGGTACCTCCAAAATTTTCCACAGAAATGGGAACACATCCATTCATTTTCTGTAAAACAAAATGGCAAAGTTCCCTGCAAATTTCTTCCAGTTTTTCACCTCAATTTTTAACTGAATTCAGTGATATTCTTGTTTCATTTGAATTGAAGACATCTCTTTACAAGACATTTTTGTTTGTTTTTAATGTGATGTTTTCCCAGTTCACTTAGGTGGTATTTTACCCAAGTAATGCTATGAAATCTTTTAGCTTAAGTCTTTCTGGAGTTGGGATAACTTTTGCAGTGAATACCACATGGAGGTTTTGGATATCAATACAACACAGCTTGTTTGATTATTCATTCAGAAAAAGAGAAAAAATATCAGACTCCATGCAGTTTTTTTTTGTTGGATTTTTTTTTCAGTCACGATATGATGGAGGCCAACAACTCTGAGAACAGGAGATGAGAACTTTGTATTTCAAATTACCAGGAAAGACAAAATTATAAGTCTGTTTTAATTGTAATTGGGGTCCATGCCAGCAAAGCAAAATTAATCTGCAAATTCAGTTCTACATCCTTATGCACACAGACTTAGTGCTGCAAAAAGTTGACTATATATTCCCAGGGTACAAAGACAGGCATGTTCAGAGGAAAAATCTTCCTATCCCAGAACAGAGGTCCCAGATGGCTAAGATACAGACAAAGCCTGGATGCAAAGATCTGGAATAAAGCCCAGCCCAAAGGTTATGTCTGGGTTTTGAGAATGGGCAAGCAATTTGGTATCATTCAAATTTATCAGAAAGTACGTAAAAAGGAGGATTAATGGCAAAAAGAGTTTTTTGTTTAACCATATTAGGTTAGGGATAATAGCTGGAAATATGTAGGATGAACTTAGAGAGAGAGTATATAAATCAGTAAAGTAAATATTCTTAATGCCCTGGGACTATTTCTCAAATACAATATGTATTCTATAGGAAGAGTGTTTGGGGCTGTTTGCAATATCATAATAATTATCACCACCCAATGCTACTATTATAAATCGCTTCTCTCTTCCAGGTTCTTTCTAATGTGCCATGCATAGTCATTTTTAAAACCTGAAAATAAGTTCATGTGTCTTTCACGAAAAAATGTTTTGGTTGTCTGGTAGGTAACAATGTATACAAGTCTCCTTAATGATTTTGCTTACTTATTCTTACTGGCATGCCCCCTTATCCTACCACTGAAATCGTATCATTAATCTGGAAAAGGTCAAGAGAAAAGTAGAAATTTAAATTAAGTGCAATACAGTTATATTATTCTATAAAAATTCTTAGTCACATTCAGCCTCACAGCCATAAGATCCACCTGACCTTTGTTTTATCCTTCCCCATGGACTGGTATGTCCCAGAGTACCTCTGCTAGCATTTCTGAGTTTAATGTTCCTCTGATTCACCAGTGTTTCCTTCAATGGCCCTATTTAAGTCTTCAAATGTCACTACTGTGTCGCCTTCATTCCACCCTTTCTTCCCTGCCTCCATCCACGAAGAGATTTATGCTACAATCATCTGAGATGATTTCATCATGTCTGACTTCAAGGCAGAACTTCCAGCCATATTTTCTGAGCAACAATGGCAGGATTAGAAAGTGTCCAGCCCTCTTTCACAAAGTCAATTATCATCTATGTTGACAGAAGTTTCCGAGAAAACAAATTGATTATTAGTCAATACAGAACTTACGTGCCAATCTGGTTTATCAGAGTCCATGCAGAAGTTTTGGAGAGCCCAATCAAATTAATTCAGATCTTTTCACCTGCCTCCTTGTCTAATAAAGTCCTTTGTCCTTTATATTGTTGACTATGTGGGGCAACTTTTTCAGACGTACGCTGTTTCAAACTTACAGTCTGCCAGACCTCTTTTTAAGGTCACTATGGGTTATTTCTCAGAGTGAATCTTCAAAAGATTCCAAATCACCACTGGCAATTGAGGTTAATCACCTCAATAGCATCCACGAGTCCATGTCCTTTCCTGCCTCCGAGTAACCTTTGTGCCAGAAGGAAATGTTCCTTTATTACTTTTTTTTATCCAGGAACATAGATCCTGGAAATCTCTTAGACATATTTGATAAGCTTTTCAGCATTTATATGATACATGTGCCACACTGTCAAAGTATTCCAAGGTACATTTTTTTGTCTTCATTCTTTAATATTCCAAGCTACATGAACCTCAAGGTGATGCAGTATTCTAAGATATCTCCATTACTAGATGAAATTCGGTAAAATTAATCTATTAATATACTAAATTTCAGTAATATTAGTAATCTATTTTAAAATACACTTCTGTCTTTTTCCTGAAAAATATACATCAGTTTTAATTTGGAGAATTTCAAATGATGTAGATATTGTTAATTCCCGCTTGTTCCTGAGTGTCCAGATATGTCACACATACTTCCATCTGAAATCATCCCTAGAAAATCAGACAGGAAGTCCAAAGTCTTAAGAACCATCCATTTTGATATGCAGAGCATTTTAAATATATGAATATATGATAAATAAGGTTCCTCTTCTCCAGCAGGAATACCAGCAGTAGTGCCTCAGATACAATTGCAAGGATGCACCCTAAGGTAAGCAGTATAGGGCTTATATTTTAGGCCATTCTAGGCCTTTTCTGAAATCCACCTTCATGTCTGCAAAGCCCAGCTGTGCATGGACAGCTGTGCATGGAGTTCTGGGCTGTATGATTTAAGTTTGCATTTCAGAAATATCTCTGTCTGAGTAAACATCCAACACAGTAGCAGTTTTTTAAATACACATACACAATCAACATCAACACACAATAGGCAAGAATTTTGTCATAGTGTCCTTAGGTAAATTGTTATATCACTCAGTGTAAGTAAGTTCTATACACTTTTTTACAGCTATACAGCTTCAAATAATGGAACTAATCCTATAATCTACTCAAATCCACTCAAACAAAGAGAGTAATTTGCATGAGGACTGAATTGCTAATATATTTCTAAAACTCACATTTCTTTTGTTGTTGTTTGCAAGTTGAGGGTATAGTACAAACTATATTCCACTAATTCTATAAAGTTCAGTATTTGCAGTGTGTGAAGAGCAAATCTTCCATTCGCATTATACTAATGACTATTGCTTTGGAATCCACAGTTTTTAAAGCAACATTTCTACTGAGCCTGAAAAGAGCCAGATTCTAGCCCATCCCCAAATCACACACTGGTACAATGCCCATCACCTCAAATGATATCCTGTCAATGTTTTCATAAAAGTAGAAGTTGAGCCTAGACACTGTCAATGAGGCAAAAGAACTAGGCAGGCATATTTCCAAGTTTTGCTTTCCATTACTTACATTTTCTTTTAAATCTACACAGGACCATATTCCATTGGTCAGTCATCAGGCCCAAGTCAAAGACAATTTTGTTCAGCATTAAATTGTAAAATCAGAAATGGTTCCCAAGATAGATGTTAAAAAATATCTTCACTACATCAATGATCCTGACGCTCATTCCTACTGCACCTACTCCCAGGTTTTATATTATCCACACCAGGTTCCCAAAGCAGCTCTTCTCCTCTTATGCTCCTGTTACCTCAGACTTGTTACCTGAAGTGAAGGCTGCTGTTCTTCCCTATGTGAAGAAAAGGCCAGTCCTCACCCCGAAATGGCCACTTCTTCTCCTGTCACTGCTCAGTGTTTTGGCAACAACCCTCATAAAAATGTCATCTTTGATAGAGGTTCATAGATTCAGCTTGTGAGTAATTTGTCTGTTTATATGTTGTGTAACCAAAATAGGAGGGATAAAGAGAGAGAAAATACTGGCTTCATCCTTTAATGGGCTAAAATCAGCACAGTCCTAGAGTAAACATTTCCCTTTCAGCTTCTTGCAGCTTCTGAGCAGCATTATAAAACGCTTTCAGCTATTAAAGAAACTATTCCTGAATACAAGAGCTACTCTCCTGAAACAGTCTAATAAAATGTGAAATAAGCCTTCTTCATAAAATATTTAATAAATCTACAAAAGTAGAATAACACATAATGGGCAACCCCATAAAATCCATGAAAAGTAGTATTTAGCCATTAAATTTCATCATTTCTTGCCTTACCCAACAGATTATCCAAACAAAATAGCCTGTTGCACATCACAAAAATTAACCACATCCTAAAAATGAGAGAGAAAAATATGTGGGGATGCTATTCTAATAAGGATTTTGTCGGATTTTTATTGATTTGCAGAAATGGATTAGCTCCATCAATGCTCTCATTGACCATCAAAGGGTCTACCAGGATACAGGGAGAATTACTGTGGTTATACATACCAGTAAGGTATTAAAATACTGTCCACATGACTTATTTCACAGAAGATAAATGTATCATATATAAAATTCTCTCCCATGTAAGTTAGATGCTCTGGACAGATACAGTTTCTAACATAATTCTTACTTGTTTACTCATCCCAGAGCAAGAAAAGTGATAAAATTTCCATTATCCTATATAAGGACACTTGCATAAATCAGGCTGGATTTGGCCCTAAAGTTAAAATGAAATAACTCCTAGAAGGGCTTTTTTTTTTTTTTTAATTTACTACAGGAAAAGTGCATCAATCAATAGTCAAAGATCTCCCCAGTTTCCAAAGCCTAGTTTAGGAGTTATGAATATTAGTTGGTTTCTCTACTATTAGTTAGATTTTCTAGAAAAGTTAGATTTTTTTTTAAATCCAGTTAGCTCTGTGAATTTCATATAAATACTTATATAACATACAAGAAAGGGTTGAGGAAAAAAGTAAAATCCCTGTGAGGTGAAACTTAATAGATTGCAGTCCGTTGCTCCAAACTGTTTGTGGTTAAAAGCATTTTAAAAGCACAGAGCTACTACGCCATGAGTAAGTCAGGTTTTCTTTCTTTCCTTTTCTTGTTTTTCCTCTCCAGTATAATTTCTTACCAGGAATTGTCACCTTGAGCAAAATCTTACATGAACCCAAATGCCAGATGTTGATTTCCATAAGAATTTATGTGACTACCTTTTCCTGAGGTGTCATTGATGCTATAAGCCCAGTTTATGGGGCACTGACCACCCAAACCTTCAGCTAGAACAGTGATGTGGGGCAGCCTTTAAAATATTTATAAGGTAATCATGCTGACATGAAGAAAGTAACCCTGGAAGCTACTAGCATGGAGAACACCCATTAACTCATCTGGTATTTCCATACATGAAAAGTTGGAAGAATTGGAAAAATTCTTTCTGTTCCTCTCTTAGGAAAAGCTGAGATTTCACTCAGAGCTATTAGAAATTTCTTAGTGTCCATCTTACAAATACTTAGACACTTAAAATCAAGTTAAAATAAATTGTATCTATGTGTGTTGTACAGGTGTACATACACACACTCCCTCATATTGTATTCTGAGGCAGTCAAAATAACAAACTGTTTGCTCTTTAGCTTTCGCTATTTAGAATGGAAACAAGATGAATGGAAACAAGACCCTGGCATACCTATGCCTGCAAGAAAGGCTCGATCAATCCCATAGAGAAGCAACAAAGCAGCCACCTTATTATTATGTTGCTTGCCACACAATATTGCTGTTGTCATTTTGGTGATGTCTTTTAATTCAGAGAATCTGAGCAGGTATCTTGTTCAGTGGGATTGCATTGTATTCTTGACGATTGAGAGTCTTACCATAACAGTGAAACAGCTTTAAGATTAATGTAGCTTGGACAAATGTTACTGGGAAGCTGTTCTGTGGGTCTGGGACTGCCAGCGCACAGTACACCCTTCTTTCAAACACTGAAAAGGAAGACAGAAGATACAGGTCTGTTAACATGTATACACTATGCCACTTTATATTAATCTGAAATTCTCCTACATTAACCAAAACAACTTGACCTCTTTTTATTGTCAGTACAAGAAAGAGACAGAAGGAGTAAGTATGTGTGCTCTAGAATATGTAGAAAAAACACAGTTCATTCTCCGTGTTACAGGTGTTCTATAAATGTGAAATTACATTTAAAAAAGCATTTTGATATATTTTAAATGTAAAAAAGGTTATGACAAATGCAAAAATGAAATTCTCAAGTAAGACAAAGTGTTGAGCTGAGACCCATACTTGTGCAAAAGGGATTCTTCCTTTTAGTCATTAAAGACTGTGGTCTTTTGAGTAACTCTTTTCAACCAGTGGTTGGCATAGGGATAAGGTCTTCGGGATCTTTTGAGAACAAGCCTGAAAAAACACACAGCTGCTGGAAAATCATGTCTCAATCTGGTTTCAAATGGTGACTTAAACCGTTATGAGAAGATAAGAACTCCGAAACTTTACCAAAATAAGCTGTCTTTTCAAAAAATGAGCCAATGTTTATTGATTTCCTGGACATGGAAGAAAAGCTTTTGAGTTACAGAAGACTTTTGTCAGCCAGAGAGCAAAGTAGCTCTCCAAGATCTTTTCTAGTCTATCTCTGGAATACTTCCTCTATCTAGCTTCTCTCTGTGGTCGGTTGTATGAATACTGAATGAATTAATGGTGTAGGAAAGTGAATTGCAGTTCATTTAGTGGTAAAGTCTATTTACGAAGTTCCTGTTCACTCCGTAGCTCATTCCTATCTCAGCTGTTTATAGCACCACACAGTAAACAGGTCACTAAAACCAAAAAAAGACCACCCAGATAGCTATATCTGCACAACTGACAGTGAAGTTACATCGTCTCTTTAATCCAACTCATACACATGTCGGCATAGAAAAAAGATAGAGAAAAAGGTAGGAGGGTCCATCTGCAGCCAAATTAGTTTGCTGAACTCACTGATTGAATGTTCACTCCCCAGTAATAGTGTAGGGGAGATGGTAGGATAGGAATACACAGTAGATGGAAAAGGAAGAAATTGCCTTTCCTTCTCTTGTTTCCCTTAATCCTTGCTCTAGGAAGGTTATTGTTAAAAGTTAATATACAGGGACATATTTACTCTTTCCTGAAGAATAGGTTTTATCTCAGAAAATGGCCTTATATTTTTCCTGATATAGAGAAGAGGAAAACATCTCAAACATAAACATTTTTTTCCACAAGACTGAGATTTTAAAGCAGTTTGAGTAAAAATGCCATTCTCTTCCACTGAATTCCATATTTTTATAGTAATGATGCAATGCTTTACAAGCTTCCTATGTAATAAACTGGGTTTAGTCTACACTACTCAGTGTGCTTCCAGTTCTCAAAAGCACTGAGCCTCCTTGCTGCAGGTGCACATAGCATTTGTGACCAGCTCCAGGGTTGTCTTTACAAATACCAATATCAATTAAAGGGAAATTGCATTGCAGACACATACCCAGCCACTCTTTTTTCCCTTCTGATGTGACACAACAAGACTTGGATGCACAGGATTAGGAAACTGATGGTAATTTCTCCAAGTAAAACTCCCATGGTGACATTGGCTTTATCTCTGTGAGCAAGGCCCTAAGCATCTGAGCTCAGGTGTTTGGATGTCAAGATATTCTTCCACAACTTCCAGCCTTGTGATAATTAAGTCCATCGAGAGAGCAGTTGATACTCTAATATTAACAAACCTTTTAAAGCTAGGGAAGGTAAAATCGGAATGAATGCATTAACAATATTTTAAATGAGTGTGTCCTGGATGAAAATATGGTACTCTTGCAGAACACAGCCTTACCTGGTGTGAAATTACTAATTACAGCTATCTTCCTTCACACATTGCTTGTGCGTGCCCCGGAAGTAAGAAAGAAAAGGAAAGAGCGATTTCCAACAGCTTAATGCATTGCCATTAAAATAAGATTAGACAGATAAATTTGGTTAGAGGAGAAGAGATTTGTTTAGAAGTGGGAGCATCAGAGAAGATCTAAAGTTGACGATAGTGTTAGAGTGGGGTTACACTCAGAGTGTCCATTTGAACCATCATGGCCCAGAAACAGACTGTGTTTACAAGCAGAAGTGTTAAAGGTTAGTTTGTCAGGTGGTGATACTGAAGCTTGAAACACTGATAGCTAAGGTGGGAGTAGGAAAGAGTCATTAGGTTCAAACTGACAGTAAACTTGTAGATAGATATATCATTCCGGTCTCATTTGGCCCAAAGAAACTGATGGCAAAAGAAAACCAGCTCATTCCCAGCCTGACTCTTAGTGGTAATGGTGCCTCAGAGAGCAGTCAGTGAAAAACATTATCCTTTTCAATGCGGGAAAAAAAAGCAACTGTACCTAGGAACTTCAAGCAACAAAGAGAATTTCAGTTAAAACACTTGCTAGTGAAGTCTTCAATAGTATAAGATAGATTTTTGTATAAGTCAGTAAGTAATTTTCTCTGCTAGGATGCTGGGCAGAGCATATCCTTGGAATGTCTATCTTCATATGCACTTCAAGCCTTGGAAATAGGACACTACCTTTTTCCCCTATCCCAGAATTAATTCAGAAAGTTGCTTAAGAGTTTGGCAGCCAGATCATGTTTCCATGTAAAGTGTCTTTAAAAAACAGAAGCTCAGAGCTGTCTCTGGGAAGACATATAGTTTGACCAGCAAAATTGCATGCCTACCACCCAGCTCACTTGAGTATTATGCCACTCACTATTCTCATTCTCTTTCTAGAACTCTGCTACATTGCTGGAAGTGACTGGGCTTCCCAGATGGCTTAAATATCTTTCACATTCATTGACAGAGAACATTTTTGCCAAAGAAACAAGAATCTCTCTCATATTAGTATTTTTGCTTGCAGGAAAAAAGTGCCAATTCCAAACTTCCTTGAAAGAGGCTGAGAAATAAAATAGGAAGAGGGTAGGTTGACATCTTGATCAAAAAAAAATATTCCAAGGAACAGAAAAGTAAGGCACCTCTTAACAGATTTGTCTTTCCTCTTCTTTGTTGCACTCTTCTTTTGGGACTAACCTTGACTGTCCTGCATTTGGAACAACTACCCAAGGAAAGGAAGCATTTTCTTCCACTCTCAAGTTCAGAGAGTCCATGTTACAGGAATCTTTCAAGCCAGATGGTGTCACCACACCTAAAATTGTGTAAAACTTCTTTTAGAAGAGGCAAATGATTAGGCAGTTCCAGATTTCCCCTCCGCCCCCATAGAATAGCCCTATTATTTACCCAGGAGTGAACCTTGGTTATGGAACTATAGGTTACCAACTTGTATAAGGATTCACATAGCACCCACGGCCACTTTATGATCCTCTCCTACTTCCCCAGTTTTCCTTCTCCTGTTCCCTTCACTCTTTCTCTCTCCACAGATGTAGCCATTCCCTTGGTTCTCGTGCAGGATAAGATCCAGCACCTTCCTCCTCTGGGAAGGAACATGTCAATTCCATATGTATTTTATCCTGCAGTCTGTCAATCCTAACACTGGTGGAGCAGCAAGAGGAACTTTTTCAAAATAGAAAATTTGAACATACAAGTGAGAGAAAGAGCAGTTTGACTCACAGTTTAATCAGTTTGACTTCTAGTAGCAGAGATCAGGTCTGTGACCTGAATAATAAGCGGGAAGCAAACTTCAACATGTATGTCACTGTTCATACGTAACCATGAACTTATTTTGCTCTGTGGTGTAACGCGACTCAGCTTACAGAGGCTTACAGTCCTCAGTTCTACATATGTTGACACAGGCAAACTTTTGTCAAGATGAACACCGCTTCTAGCATTAAAATCTTCAAATGCAGAACAAATTTGCTTCTTCCAGGGAAAATCACATTAGACAAGAAAGAATTTCTGGGATAAAAACCTTCTTTTTTTTTTTTTTTCCATTAAAACCAGGCCTATTCATATGAATAAATAAGAAAGGAGGAAAAGTACAAAGACATTTTTGTCTTTCGGTCACCTTTAACATTTAGTAGGATAAATACCCTACAAGCTGGATTTGGTATTGACATAAGAGGTATCATTTTAATTAATACAGAACACAGGACTTTTATTGGAGAACAAGAGCAATGAGTGCAGTATGGTGACTCTCTGCTTAAAATATTTGGAAGACATGCCCACACTGTGACCTCTTTCCAGTTTCCAGTGGTATTAGAGATGAAGCCAGTATAAATCCAGTTGTCACAAAAGAACAAGTTACAGTATATATTAAACCACACAAAAAAAAATACTTTCAAATAATATTAAGAGTATGACTTAAGCCCACAAAAGCTAGGAAATTCAGCGTTAGGGCTGCAATTCTGTCCTTAGCTCACCCCATTTTGTTTAGGTATTATACCTTATGTGACAGTTACATGAAACATGATGGTTTAGGTTTACAAAGGTTAATGCAAATTTTGGCATTTTTCTGGGCTGGGTAGGGTTTGCCAGTTTAGCTAGAGCTGAGGAAAACCTTCTGAGTACAAGGTTATAAGAGGAATAATCCAGATCTCTGTACCAAACATTACTAATAGAATAAATGCCTCAGTTTACCTGATTCACTTTGTGATCCCTGCTTCTGGACTTCATAGAGTTAACTTCTTATGGAGACATTTGCTGGGAGTCCTCTGAGAGCAGAAAACAAGAAACAAAAAGGAGCTGAAAGAAATATTTCTCTGTTAAGCAAGAGCACAGTTTGCACCGAAGTCTGATGCAAACCTATGAAAAGAGAAACAGAGAAATGTCTGCACATGTTTTATTTAGCTCTACATATGTCTTATGCTTGCTAAAGTGAAGAGTGATCACTTTCTGGAACTTTTACAAAGCTCATGTATGCTTTCTGTCAAAAATCGTAAATATTTAGGGTTTCCATTTGGATTTGATAAAATTATGAATAATTCTAGCAAATATTATGAGTAATTCCAGCATCACAGCAAATTTCAGCCTGCCACGTCAGAAAACTCTCACTGTCCAACTCTTGCAGGTAGAACTGAAGGGTGACACATGATTTCTTTGGCACGTCAAACAAGTAATAATATGTTTATCTGAAGAGGCCAACCTGGGATGCTTAAAAGGTTAAGGTTCTGAAAAGGTATACATTTGGGAGTCTGGAGCCCATGGAAATTTGACAGTGGAGTCCAAGTACTCTAAGGAAGCAGCAGATGGACAGCGTGTACTGAAGAAGACTGAGTCAGAAAAAGCTACTGAAGCCTACTGAAATGAAGGAAAGCTTAAAATACGTGAATATATTACTATGGAATTAGTAATATGCCATAAAAATTCACCAACATAGCAGTTTGGTGAGGGTCCACTTGGGGCTATCTACACACAGAGCTTTTTGCTGATGTAAGTGTGTCTACAGAAGAGTTTTCACAGACACTGCTATGTCAGGTGAATTATATTGTTTATGCATATCTAATTAATCACATATTGTAGATTTCATTGCCTACAATATTCTAAAGTCACTAACAGTTGGTTTAGGCCCACTAGATACACTAGTGTTTTCAGCCCCTCTCTTGGATTTCATATGGAGTTAGGTCAATGACTTCATCATACTAGTATCTGAGCTCATGTGGTGATTGACCCCAAAGCTCATTTGAAATAATGATACCTTAGTTTTGATGTGAAATCAGGTACTGATGCTTTCCAAAAAATCAGATCACGAGTTCCTTCATAGTTTTCCAAACATTTCAGAGAGTTGGACTGAGTCTTGAATTTGAAATGAATTTCCAACCTGGATGACTTTAGAAAATCCATGTTTCTTCATGAGGCTTACTATGCTCTTCATAAAATACAGTAACCTGTGGTTCTGCGCTTTTTTATATTAGATATGCATGAAGATCTGAATGAAAGCTTTGTAGTTCTTTGTACTTTCAAGACAAAGCACAGAGATTTAATAAAACTAACTTATATACATGGGATTCACTCTTCTAAATCCCTCTGCATTGCTTTGAAATTTTGGTGATTTATTATAGATAAAGTACATGTATCTTAGTTAACCTACTTAAGGAAACAGAATTCTTGTAAACAGACTGTCATCTATTTATAAAAATAACAGTAATTAACCAACAGCTTTTATTTTAGCTGTTCTCCTCAGAGTGAAGATGAGAATACAAAGCTGTCAAGATTCTCTCATTCACTTCTAGAAGTAAAGCATGAAACCCATTCTTTCTATGAAGTCCAGTATCATATCTATTTTACAGACAGTTCAAACTGTCTGTAATTTTTTTAATAGCCTATAGGTTTGCATCAAATAAAAAATGAAAATTAATTGAAACAACCTGGTTTTACAAAGTTACCCAAGTTTGCTGGAAATGCAGCCTGTGTTAAGACTTGGGGTTCATTTATCAAATGCTTCATACTACAAAATAGGTTCAGTAAGACAGGCAATTTTAAGGAGGAATCTATATTGAAGACATACAGGTAAGTTACCATCCATCAGCTGAAATTCTGTTATACTTTGTTTTCTCAGCTTTCTATGTAGGCAAAGCACTGTAATCTTTTTCGCTGAGGCTTAAGCTCGGCTGCTTTACATCTGGATTGATACAAGCTGAGACAACGCACAAGATCCACTTCCAAGACTGGGCAAAGCTCTCTCGAGCTCAACCATGTGCCTGAGCACCATATTGAATTATTGTTTCACTGATGCACGGTCTCTCGTTAAGCAACTGTGAATCAGTTGAGAGCCCTCAGCAGGCTTAATATGCTAAACCCAGTTTGTATAATGCAGTATTTTGGAACAATCACTGTCACAAGTGTTATTGAGAAACAAACCTCAGGTTAATCTGCTATAGAGAAATTTTCATATGGAGTAAATTCAACATAACAACTCAACTTAAATGAACTACATGTAATCTCTCACTCCTGTTCTGTGTACCAAAATATTCTCATATAAAAATTATCTTCAACCAATAACTCTCTTGAAGAAGGAGCAGGGATTAACCTATACTAAGAAACATTAAAAACATAGCCACTTAACTCAGAAAAATGTTTGCAATTGAGACCTGAAACTCTGTTAAATTCAGAATTCGCAAGCCCTAAATACAACCAATATTCCTTGAAAGGACTGCAAATATTCTAAACAAGCCATGACCCAGTTTTCAGCACAGTTGCGCCAAACTATTTTTGTGTTTAAATAAAAATAACAAAAATGCACATTTTTTCATAGTTTCAACACAAAATCGAGGGGGCAGAAGAGGGGAACTGTGGGCTGACATGAGTTTCATTTTACAGTTTTGGAACAACCAAAACTCAAAGTGAAATGAACATGGCGAATGCATAGAACCACAGGAACCAAAACCAAAGAAAAGATTGGAATGGAATGTTATTACAGCTTTTATATCTATCAGGGTAGCTTGGTACTATCTGGCCCTATCACAATAGTATTTGAATAATGCATTTTGTAAGGATTTTTACGTTTGTTTCTCACCAGTGAAACCATTACTGGAATAGTGTGTGTAATATTGATGCCCATACTTAAAAAAAATATTTAAAAAATTGTAAAAGGCTCAGGAAAGAAAAACAGGAATGAATCATGGTTTGGAAAACATAGCTTTGGAACGACAGAACAGAAAAGCTCACTCTAGTTAATTTGTTCAAGCAAAGCTAAGTAGGCGACATGATAATAGTTGATCGGTGGTTAAGTGAGGATAGGATTTTGTATAGTGGATGTTCTTTAATTAAGAAAAGACAACTAGCAAGAACTAATAGCTATAGATTGCAGCTGGACAAATCACATATAAAAATAAAGTGCACAATTCAGATTATCAAGTTAATAACTAATAACGTGCAAGTGTTATTGTAGAATTATTCATCACTTCAAGTATTTGAATGGAAAAGAAATGTCTTAAAATATTTTTCCTAAATCCATCAAAGAGGCTTAATGCTAAGGTTATTATGAAAATATTTAGAATCTGATTATGGTAACCTCAGTCACAATGCAATGAATAAAAGTAGAAAAATTCCCATACATGTCAATTTATGACACCCATAGATGACAGTAGAAGTTGAAATTTTATAATTTTCTGATTTTTTAATGAATTATTTTCCTTCTTGGCCTAAGTTCCATCAATGTTAATATGATTTTTACTGTTGGCTTTCATAGATCATGAAGTAAGTTTGAAGACTTAGGAAAATCTTATCCTTAGTGTCACAAAAGTTGACATTTGAAAGGAACTGGCTGTTTTTCTCCTTTACATTCTTTTTATAGTAAATTCTTTAAGGAAAAAAAAAGAAAAAAAAAAGCATGAGTATCCATTTTCCCATAAGGTAGAACAATTTTCACAGTTCTTTTCAAAAGATTAAATTATCACAGATTTACTGCATCACCAAAACTTTTTCTATTTTGTTTGTCTCTTGCTTTTAGCAGAAAGTAGTAATACAGAGAGCTATAATAGAAGTCTTGGAAAATGGTCTTTAAAATAATATATCTTGCAGCATTGTTTCTTTCTTCGAGAAGTATTCCAGATCATGTTGGTTACTGACTGTCATAAACAAAGGTGAAAGAACAAACCTCTGCTTTGTCCATCAGTGAAAATGCAACCATCCTCAAATGGAGCCCAACAAAATTTCCCAGTGGCTTCTTCATCCAAAATTACAGAGAGCTTGAGCGAGTTAGCCAGATTATCCAAACCAGTCATCTTGCAGGAATATGCAAGTCATTTCCAACTGGATTTTGTTTCTACAGAAAAACACACTAGAATTTTACTACTGCTCTCCCAGAAAACTGATGAGTAGTAACTCACAAACAAATCATCAGCTAATATCGTACTTCGCCTCATGAGAAGAATGACAGCATTCTAACAAGTTTAAACTAGAACATAAAAACTATCTTAGAGGAAGGTTGTTGGGGTCTTTTCCTTAGTCTCAGATCCTCAGGATTAAAATTACTTTCCCTGTGTATGTTGTAATGGGACTAACCAAGATACTAAAGGTTAATATTGGACCAAATGATCCAAATTTTGCTACCAATTGAACAAAACTTCCTTTCAGGTTAGTGGGAGTTCTCCATTATGCTCAGCTTAAGGCTTTAAGTTTCGAACCAATAATAGAAGGCCTCACTCTAATCGACTTATTCATTTTTAGCCCTAAGTATTTCCCATTCAAAACTGAGCAGCACTTAAGTAATATTAAAAAATGCTTTGTCCTGACATGGGGAGGAATTTCAAAGCTATTTAGAAACAATGATCGCCATGAGCTTTGAGATCATGGAGATCTCCAAATAGCTTTGAAATCATGGCCAGACAATTCATATTATATGATTTTACAGATGTGCTTTTCAATCAGACCATCCGTTGTTGTCATACACTGATTTTTTTTCTTATGTGTAATGCTCCTATGCATATTACTTAACCTACACAATTAAATCTCACTGAAGTTACTGTTGTTTCATGCCTAAGGTTGTAAAAGTAGAACTTGGAATTCAAACGTCTCTTAAATATTACTCATTTGTCTCTAATATATTTCTACTTTTTATTAAAAATTCACTTCATTTAACTGAATTGAATATTCAGGCTACTGCTTTGGTCTCATTACTACCAATGCTTAAAATTTTTCTAATTTTGCTTATACATATAGACCTCAGGCTCAGATGATCCAAAATAGAAAACACCAAACAAAGCATAAATACATTGCTGTTTACATAGAAAAAAAAAACTCACATAGTTTTTCAAAATAATCACACTGCTTACATTTTGTGAGGATCAATTTTGGCAAACTTTTCATTTTCCTACAAAGCATTTCCTGTGTTTAATTCTTTTCAAGTAATTTGCATATAGAAGTAGAACAGATTGCTTTATTGATTTGCATGTTCTGACTTGTTTGTTTTTCCTCCTCTTGGAATGTCAGATGAGATTACTGATTTCGTTATTCTAGGCATAGCTGGATTTTTTGTGTGTGTTTACAAAGGCATGTGCAACCTTTAAATTCAGGAACATATGCTGCTGCTGAATAGGAATACTCTAAATTCATGCTCATCATGATTTCTATCTCTTCCTCATGCAGAGTGTAGCATGGATGGAGATCATTAAGAGACGAACTTAACAGTATCTCCCACTACTGAGTGCCTCACTTTGACTAAATACCTGTATTTTTTAAGCAACATAACCAAGAAGCGGGCAATATCCACTAGCTTACACTATCTGGATACACGAGTCATGAGCTGTTGAAACACCTTGATGCACAGACCACTAACATTTTAGGAGACAAATGGAGCTGGTAGTAGGAATAGGTAGCATATGAGTGGGTAATAAGACACTTTTCCTGCAGTTTTTAGAGGTGTAAGAGAAAAGGAAGGTTGAGAGTCAGGAAGTTCCAGTTTGTCTTTAAATTCTCTTTGAATGTATGTTGTAGAAAGTAGAGACACTTAGATCTGTTCTGCACAGTTTTGAGCCCTTCTCCTCTCTTACTCTCACACACTTATCATCCATTTCCAGTTCTTGTTCTTTCCTTGAGTTTTCCAGGCTTCATGTCATATGGAAGTGTATAGGTTGATATGTGACTAGTTATCCACGCTAGGTTTATTTTTTTACTCAATGGAGAGAGAGAAGTATTTCTAGAGCCCCATTACTCCTACTAAATACAGATTGCTGAAATAGTCCCCAATCTAAAACTCCTGTAATTTTTTATCGGTGATAAAATGGAGTCTATGTCAGCATCTGAGATGTCAAAGTTTACATTATAGATAGCTAAAGTTAAACCAGATGAATCCTTCATAGTCAAATTATATTTGTAAATCAGGTTTTCTATAATTAAACCAAGGAAGTACAGACACATAGCAAGTCTCCTGTGACTATTCCTTATTTTTTTTCCAAGTGGAATGTGACTACCACTAGTGGCAAATCCAAAAGTAATTGATGTTCACCAGCTATGTCTCATCTACTAATTTCTTTATTAACAGACTATTGACTGAATTCAAAGATAATATGTACTTAATAGACAGGTGAGAAGGACACAACAGATAATTATTAACTTCAGTGGCTGACTATGGGAGCTGTCACGGTCTGTCTCTCCCACTGTCTCTCCCCATTCTTATTCCCACTTGAGTGTTAGCATTCATATGACTATGTGGCAAACTAATTTAGCCAAAAAAGTTAGTAGTCTTCATCTCATGAAGTAGGAATATGCAACCACAAGTTGGGAATAGGTGAGGTCACGTCTTTTGAAAGAAGTGCATACTTAGATCAACTTTAAGTGATTGTGAAACCACAGTCTTAGCTACAAGCAGAGTGCTAATTCTCATTATCTATTGCATTGCCACAGCATGTAACCACTTGTTTTTAGATTCTTGCGAAAACACAATGTAAAACTCAACAAAGACTGTTATTTGTTAGTGCTGGAGAAATCATTTGACAACTGACGAAGTTGCACGTGAGCACTGAAGAAGAAAAGATCTTGGTGTTCAAAAGTAAACACAATCAGATCAGTGGAAAACTTCATTTTTAAATGGGAAGAAGATGCAGAACATTTGCAGTCAGAACATAACATCCTGAAATTTTCATTTAAAATGGGAAGGAAACAGATATTCAACATAAAGATTACCTCTTGGCAAATTTTGCATCCCTACTCCAAAATATAAGGGTTCAAATCTTCTTAATAAAACAACTGCAACTCTTTTTTTCTTAATTTCTTAGATAAAACTGGAGTATTTGGAGCAAAATTACCTCTAAGAAATCCTTTCAGGAGAAACTTATCACTGAGAAATTCACTTAAATAGTTAAGTTCAGCTACTGAGAACAAGATTTTATGAGACATATCTGAAAACTTTAGTACTAGGCAGCGTTTCCAGTTCCAATAGCAATACTTGTATAAACCTGTGTATCGGAAATTCTGGTGGTAAAATAAGAACAGTGCTGAGCAGTAAATGTTGACTTTTTAAGTCTTCCTTCTACAGACATTATACAAACATGCATGTACACTGTGTGCCATACAACAACAATATGTTTTAGCACATTCAGTATAATACTCATCCTCACAAAGTTATATGGGATATAGAACAAGTGATATTCACAATTAAACTTGTGAGGTAGGCATACACTACTATCATGATGCAACTACTTATGAGCAGTTGGAGGTACTCCTCAAAAATACTCTTCAGTTTTAGTTGTCATGCCCAATAAATATGTATTACTTATTATTAATTTATATGAGAATAGTTTTTAAAGAGTTCACTAAAGCACAATGTAAACCTATTGACAACATGGCCCTTGTCTTCATGAGTTTACAATATACAATAGCTATCATCTGACCTATTTATCATAGTGACGCTAAGCCAGGTATTCATAGGGATTTTCTTGTAAGAGTTTTTTGATTGCACACTCTCAAAAAAACACATATCTCTTCAAGATATTCCAGGTAATATACTGGTAAAAGAAAATTTAACTCCCCGTCTCCCCCTCCCCCAAAGCCTAGTGAGGGCCCAAGGGCTAATCAAAACCACTACAGGCCTTTTAGCAAGTAATCTGAATTAATCAAATCATCCCTGCTGTTTTTTGTTAATGTTTGGACAATCTAGCTTCTCTGCAGTATGCTCTAGCAGCCTGAGTGCATGACAGGGAGCCAGAAACTCCTTGAGTTCTACTCCTGGCTCTAATGATGATTCTCTCTGCGGCTTTGGGCAAAGAATCATTGTTCTATAGTAAAATGCTTGTATTGGCAAGATGATGAACTACTGTAGATGATCTAATAAAATTTTTCCATCTTTAATTTCTATGATTCTGTCATGCTAACAACCTAAGTTTTAGCCTCTTCATCTGAAGAGGGGAGATAAGTATTTACCTTCTTTGCTGGCATGCTAAAAAGGATAAAAGTTTATACAGGACTGAAGCTACAGTGCATAGTTAGTATATTTCTTAGCAGCTCGTGAATCAATAACACCTCTAAAGAGTGCACAACACAGGATAAGATTTAATAGCCTCCCCTACCCTCCCCTATGCTTGTCATCCTAGTTTGAACTTGGTGGAAAATTTTGCCTGTATTGAGCTGGTGACCCATCTGTTCTGTTTTGACTTTGCTTCTCCAGAATATTTCAGAAGGGTAGAGCAACCTCCATGCTAGCCGATGGTGAATTCTTGTTCTGCAAAAGAGAGGTTAAGTGCAATAGGGCAAAGTTCCTAGTGATACTTATGCCAATGCATACAATGACAGAGTCATTGTACGAGTGCCTGCATTCCCCAGCTGTTACAACCAGCTCAATTACACCCACTGGTTGCTGACTGAAGGTAAAGACTGTTATGGATGACTCCAACTCGACCTAGGGAATGCACTGAAGTATAATAGCTCTAAGTTTGAGATAACTCCCAAAATTACAAGCCACTTTGGGCTAACTGATTTTCCCTAGATGCGCAAAACATTTGCTAGACTGGAGAAACTGTCTTTGATGATATTTAAATGGCTTCCCAAGGCTGTAAATATAGAGAATCAATGGTAAAGACCATTATAGTGATGTTGAATATTTTAAGTTTGATTTGACTTCTCTTATAATATGTTGTGTCTGGAACCTCCTAATCAGAATTACTCTTTTCCATTTAGATGTTCTTGAGTAATTATTGCTGAATGATTGTTCTTGCTCTGAAGAATGTTTTAATGTAAGTTTATGGAAATATCTGTACCATTTCCCTCTTTCAAATCTTTTTGTCATTCCCTGCAATTTATTTTCCTCATTGTAAATGCACAGAGCATCTTTGCCCAAGTGCATCTCTTAAATATGCCATCCTGTTCCTTGCCATTCTGGAAATAATATTCCCCTAAACATCTCATGCTTCCTTCTCCCACTCTTTCCATTATGCCACTTCTTCATCAGGGAACTATTTCCTTCCTCAGCCCACCATCCTTTCCTCTTTGCCATAAAAATTCAGAACTTCAAAACTTCCAATCCCACCAACCATCATCAAATGAAGGGCCTTATTTCAATAATATTTTCTAAATGTCAGCTGCTCCTACCTCTAGGTCTCCTCTCCTTTCCATGGCTGTCTGTAAGATCTTTGTTGAAAGCAACATCCTCACTTTCAGTTTTTATTATACGTGCTTAAGATTAATAACATCACACATCTGAAAATTGTTACTAAAATTTCTGAGCTGCTTTATCTGCTATCCAAAATGCACCAGCCATAGAAACCTTTGTAGTCTGTACAAAATGGACCCCATTCTGCCCTTTCAATATATGTGCAATAGTCAAAAGAGGATGCAGCTGATTGATAATATATAAAAAGTGATGATGATAGTAGTATATAATAAAGCTTGCTTGCAAGCTATATAACACTGGAAGTGAGCATCACATGGAAGGAGAGAACAGAGAATAGTAACCAAAGGTTGTGTTTCAGTGAAGGACCATTATCAGCAGCTCTACCTAACACAGTTCCCAAAGACTTCTTATCCAGCTCCAGGAAAAATTGCCTTCCTCACACCAGACCATGCAAATATTATGGAAATGTTGCTAATGAGTTATGTCAGTGCTTGATAGGGATTTTCCTTTTATTGCTTTGCTAGTTTATAGTGCTGTTTCTTCAACTGATTCTTTTCTTAATCCATTTTCTGTAATGCAGGATGTTACTTTGGTCTTTGACTCCACTGCTATACATTTTCCTAAGAACAGAAAGAAGGATGATGATATTCCTTGCTTAAACAGTAGCAATATCTTTGCAAGGTAGATAGGTAGCTTGGCATTCCACACATCTGCAAACAAAACAGGAGAGAGCAATATAAAGACTGTGGCATTTACCACAGGGGGATATGATGATCTACAAGATCACCAGGCCCTCAGACTGAAAGATAAAAAGGAGGAGAGAAATGTGATTCACCGCTCTGTCCAAATTACAGTACATTTGGGAAGCTATTAAACCTATGGCAAGAGTCATGAAATTTGGCAATAATGTGACTATCTTGATATGAAAATACTAGCAATAATGATTGTTTTTATGAACTGGAATTAATTATTTCTCCAAAAGAGATCACTTTTTGCCGTTCTTTTAAAATAGTTTTATAATCTCAGTCAATAGACACTTGCTATCTTAAATTAGTTGGTAACAACACAGCAATATGATGAAAATTATATACAATTACCGTTATTTACACCACATATTGGTAGAGTAGTTGAGTTAAGCAATCATGCAAACAACAGAGGAATACTGGTTAACCAATCATCTTATTTTCTTAGAAATGGATGCATAAACCTCAAGACATACCACAGCTAAAAGCTAGTTCAGTTACTGGCAAACAACTGAAAGACATCTAGAAACCTCTGGAAAAGGATTCCCCTCCCCCCAGAAAAAATTTGCTTCATGCAAGTCACAAGACAGTTATTATCCAAGCTAGGTCACTGACATGAGATGTTATTAATGATCCCATTGAAATTATTAATGCATTTAACAATCACTTTACAAACTATAATATTATATCCTGGGAGAATACTGAATCATGCTGGTTACTTGGATGAAGATCAAATAAGTTCAGGATGAAAAGATCAGACTCTGAGAAAGTTTAGAGCACTTTGTGATTAATAAAAATTAACCGCCGGAATTGTTTGATTTGCATGTAAGTCCACAAAAGAGAACCCTGTGTTGACTGGAATTTACCACTCGGTTTAGAATGACACAATAAGTAAGCACACCTCTGCACTCAAAAAACACAAGCATTAGCACAATATAAGAATGAATATAATACTATAGTTATACACAAATGCGATACAGGAACCTTGCATGCAGATGGTGTATGACTGAAGCCCCAATAAAGTCCACAAATAGAAGTTACTGTAATGATCTGGAAATGCATATCTGCTGTAGCACTTTGCAGGAAAGAAATCCTTGATCATGCGACATTAAACGACTATGTGCATCCTGATTTCTTGTGCCACCTTACAGTGCAGGGAAGATTTGCACCCTATTATTCTGTAACAATCCTAATTGACTCCTAAAAGATCTCATTATATTTTAGATATGTTGAAAGCAAGGAATAAGATTTTTTTTTCCTTTTTTGGTGAAGAAATAAATATGTAATTGGTATGAAAAAGGAAAATGCATGGAACAATTCTGTCAAGAATGGCTTGAGGACACTGAATCCTCCAGGAGATGATAGTACTGACCTAAAATCTGATGTTTCTCAACACTCTTTCTTTAGCTTACATCTCACTTCCATTAAAACCCTCTTTTTGTCTAATTACACCATGGCTGCATAGCAGGAGATGATAAAACTGCCTCATTTTCCATCTGGTGGTACTACCTCTGAGCATCATCCTTCCTGTAATGCTAATAAATAGTATTCACCATTTTTCTTGTCTGTTTAGATTTACCTATCCGCTATCTTCTATACCTGACCAGACTTCTAATCCAGATTGGGTAGGTGGTGACAGAAAGACATTTTTCGTGCAATAGCATCTTGATAGCAATGGATTTCTCTTTATCAAATGAGTTAGAGAATGCCTGTCAAATATACATTGTCAGAGGTATTACAGGACAAAATACATTGTGACTGGAATCCTTTCCAGCAGAAATCAGATGGAGTCCGTCCGTTTGCAGAGTACCTGGACTTTGGAAAGTTCTCTAGACTCTCATTTCTCCAAATGGTCCCTCAGGTAAAAAAAGAGACATTTTGGCATGACAGAGTGTAAGAATTTCATATTGCTGTTGCCATTCATGAACATATATAGGCAGTAAATGGGTTATTTCTGCTTGGAATACAAGGGGCCTAAACCAGAAAATTGCATTATTTAATTTTCTAGTAAAAATACTCAACAAATTAACAAAATAAGATTTCATGTTGACCAGATCCATGAAAGCATCAGTGGGAGTAGCACACCTTTCAAAGACAAAGAGCCTTTTGCAAAGAGGAACTGTTATTCAGCAGCTAGTGAAATATACAGTTAAATCCAACTTAATCATATACTAATTTTCTCTGCTGAAATGAATCCTAAATTCAAACTGCAAAAAAAAAACCCAAACCTCACATAAAAAAAGAGAAAAGGTAAAACTTCAGTGCCATAGGTATTCCCCTCCTTCACGCATACATTTTCTACTCATTATCTATTCTTAAATTATAATGAACAATCAGAAATAATTATCACATTTCTATAATGACAGAGAACCTGCACATGCTAGGATAGTGGCATAATTTGATATTTATGAAATGCTTCTTTATTTATGAAGCATCTGTCTAGAAATTCAATTCCCCCCACTGCAGCTTTTCATTACAATTCTAAAGCAGATGAATAATGAACAAGATTCCTATGTAGGCTATTAAAATTTGAAAAACGAATACTCTTTGATGAATCCAAACCAATGCCTCACCCGGCTACTGTATGAAGTTCTCAGTATTTTCGTTTATTTTTCTGTTTCCTATTTCAGTCAGAGAGGTTAAAATAGGGAAGCCAAAATCTGGAAAAGAAACAAAACGAAAGAGGGACAGGGGAATGGGTGTGTGAAACATTAGGGAGGTTAAATAGCAAAAGGTTCAGATTACAGTGCATAAAGAGGCCAGAGGAATATTAAAAAAATATGAAGTTTATAATATTGGACAGAGGATTAAAAAAACCTAGAGGAGCAGCATAAGAATAGATAGATGACAGCTGTGGGTGGGTGAAGAGAGAGAAAGAATAGGAAAGGCCTGATCTTGTTCCCACGGAAGTCAATGGCAAAACTCTCATTGACTTCAGTGGGAATTGGAGAGGCCCACAGTGAATGAAACTTCATCACCAGGAGGGAGGAGAGCTGGAATTAATAGAGAAATGAACAGGGGTAGGGAAAATAAAAATTGAGAACAGTAATTGAGGCCTGAGGTGACACAGTCAGAAGAGCATACACAGCCAAGACTGTTAGGGAGCTGAAGGCCCTCAGCACATCACAGGACTGAGGGCCTGGCTTTGACTCAAGACTCTAGAGTTTTTACTCCAACAAAATTCCTCCCAGCTTTCTCAGTCAAAGATTGCAGAGCTGGAACCCTCACATCATTATTGATTTTGGAAACGATCTTTTCTTAGTATCAATCCTGTCACCTTTGCTTCACAATAACCCATCATAAATACTGCTGGGACATCCTGTCAGGTAAGCTACTACTCACTGTGGGTAGCGTAAGGGTAGCGTCAGGAGGCTTTGAGTATAAGCAGTGCAGGTACTGATGCCCTATACCTGAGGCTCCTCAGTGCTTTTGAACTTGTTGTGACCCTTCTTTCAATTACCAAAAATGTTACTGCATTTTACCTGCTCACTCTTACTGTGTGTCTTGTAATATTTCATACTGTTCTTAAAGTCTTAGTTCTTCATTTTCCCCCTCTGGTTGCAGGGAAAAAAAAAAAAAAAAAAAAAAAGACCTTAGAATATCCCAAGGCTATCAAAAAATCTTAAAAAGAAAAAAAAATTTTTGTTGTTTTTTTTTTGTTTTGGTTTTATTNTACTGTGTGTCTTGTAATATTTCATACTGTTCTTAAAGTCAGTTCTTCATTTTTCCCACCGTGGTTGCAGGAAAAAATAAAAAAAGAAGACCTGAGCATATCCCAAAGCTCTCAGAAATCCTTAGACAGACAAAATGAATCTAGGTGTTATTATTATGCTGTGGATCTATTCATAAAACCTGATTTTGCTAATCTTTGTGGTACACTGTCTTTAGGACACAAGTTAACCTATTACCCCCGAGTCTCATCATTTCTTCACTAGCTAGCAAAGATTTGTTAAACTCATTGGCCAAGTATGTGTATCCATTCCCCCCTAGTGGAAGATAAAAGCTTTCTGCTACTACAAATTACTTCATTAGCTCAAGTGTTAAACAGCTATGTTACATATTTCAATAATCCAGTCCCACTGAGGAACCACATGAGGATCCACAAAGTTTCACAGGATTGAAAGTTTGGTGGTTTTGTAGTTTAATTTTTGTTGTTGTGTTACTGAAATGAAGACTGCTTTGTGCAACTCTTGTGCATGTGTATATGGATACAATCAAAGTACACAACAACACAGTTCTTCTAAGGGAAACGAGGGCATAATTTAGTGCTCAGGGCTGCCTAGTGAATGAGGACAGCTACCAGAGTCTTGCCACAAAACACGTAATGAATGAGACCAAATCATGCAGGAGGCAGAGGGAGGTCCTCGAGGCTAAAGAAGTTAAAGCTTCCCTGGGGAAGCTGGGTTGTGCCTCAGCCTCTGTTGCAGTTCTTTGGAGCTGCAGGGCAAGTCAAGTAATGTGAAGTTTCCTGAACTAGACAAAATCATTTTTTTCTTGTTGCCCAGTGTGAAACCACATAGTAGGTGGGCTGAGCTCTTGCTGCAGCAACCGATGTAAGTGGAACCAAAGAAGTATCAAGGTGAGCTTAATCTTAGATTAAGCTTAGATTGTTCGATAATGCAAACTAATCCATTTCTGCCTGGTAACAGACCAGGCACCTTAGGTTCATTGACTCTTTTAACTATAATCTGTGTCATTAATGTTTGTTAAGTGCTGTGACTGAAATGGGTCTTCATGTTAAGTTAAGGCAGAGCATAATTCTAACCCTGAGATCCTGTTACACCCATTTCAATTTCCACCAAATCTTGGAGATACCTGATCTCCCTAAGAGTCTCAGTTACTTAGTAGCGTAACAGATAGCTAAAATACTGTGTATTTACAGAGGCATACCTCTGCTGATAGAGCTTAATCGCACCCTTTCCTAAAGCTGATTTTAACTGAAAAACAACTAGTCATTTCTGTTAAAAGGTTTACTCCCACTGCTTTCTGTTAAAACATAACTGATCAAAGAGGCCGTACAGTCTGGTCAGTGATTCCTCTGAATTGTAGGAGATCCAGACTCAATTTCCTGCTTTTCTGATGTGAGTCACACCCTGAGCACAATAGATTTTTGGGGAATACTAGGAAGGGAAGATAGAAACACTGGTTCCCTTTGAAACTGTGTTACAGTATGAAAGGACCATGCGTATAAACTTTCCGGACAAATCATTAGGTTTCAGTCAGCAGTAGGGCTAGATTAGAAAGCTATGAATCCTATTGTTGGCTTTTCATCTTTTTTAAGGCTTGATTATTAGGAAATAATAATAAAATGTATTAGGAAATAAAATAAAATAAATAAAATAAAAATTCTCCATAGCAGGTAGTGACTGCTCATTCATTTCCTCCCTCACAGACTCCTCCTTCTCAGCTGTATGTTCTAGCCATTAGACTAAGTAATTATGGGCCTGGTCCTGTGAAACTAGAATGCCTTTTTTGCACTCTGGACAAGTTTTGATCGTGAATTTGGTTATTCTCGTTGAAAGAAAAAATATCTAAGTCAGAGCACATCAAGTAAATGCTTAACCAGTACACTATTGAATCCCCAAAAGCACACAACAGCACCCTCAACTCTCTGTTGCTGCCTGCTACACTAGACAAAACAGAAAAGAATAATGTTCCCTGCTTTTTACTGAAAGTAAGAACTTAGCTACTGGATCCAGGGTGATGGATTAGACTTTCAGTCCAAAGTGCAAGAGTATTCATCCCTTAAACCTCCAAAGACATAAGCAATGCTTTGAGATTCTTCAGGAATCCTCCATGTCCACCCAGGTACAGTGATCTGGTCAATGAGATAGTGAAGTTGCATAGCCCTCAGAAATATCTAACTCATGAAACTAATACAAGGGTCCAGTAGATATATTTCTGTGCAAATAAATTCCATATTCAGAAATAGTTTTGGATGGCATATGATAAATTATGCATATGATCATATAATAATGACACTGTGAAGAACTACCGAATAACGAACAATTCAATGAGCATCATTTGTCAAGAAATTAATGAGGCTGTAGTCCCATAGGGAAAGTGGGATGTGGCAGTGTAATTAAAAGCAATATATAATTAAAAGTTGTATCATATTGCATTTACGAATAAAGAAAAAATTTATATTGAAACAACAACTTCACTGTTTGAATTTCCTGTTTTAGTAATATTCTTTAGAACTTGGATTTGACTTCTAATTTTTTTTGACAGTTTTGACAACTTAAAACCTTATACAAATGACCTATTTATTACAATTAAAATATCTGTGATAAGGTGATGTAATCCACTAATCATCTCACTTTTCTTGTAGAAGTATTATGAAGTCTAAAGAATATATTGGCCTGACCCTGCTTTCCTTTCAAGGCTGTTTTTTACACAAAATGAACTTTCAGATGGTGCAAGGAAAAAGGAGCATACAAACTTATCTAACATGTGCAACAGGATTTGAAATGTTGCATACATAGCACTTTTAGATAAACAGTATTGTTATATGACAATTCCTTGTGCATCCTATATTAATGCTGGCACTCCCTAGGCTGTCATTTTCAAATCAAGTGTCAATAACTCCCAGTGGTCTTTATTAACTCTTTTTTTGTTGAAAGACCAAAGCTTGAAGCTGAGCCCATGGAGTATTATCAGATGGGAAATATTAATTTAGTAAAGCATCTGAACATTTGGAGTAAATTTGAAAACAGAACCATCTGTTATATAAACTAATCCAATAGACTCCACACTTTGTATAACCAGCCTCTGTCAAGTAACAGATTATGAAACCAAGTAATAAATCTTAATTCAAAAAATGTTTCTCTATTTGAAATGTTTGAGAATTTATTTTTCCTTTCTTGCTTTAATGTAAACTTGATGCAAGTTGGCAGAACTCTCTGACCTGTAGGGGGTCTAGTATTCACTCAGATCCCTATGGGAGGCTGTGGATGAAGTCTCACAGAGGTCAGCTGCAAGGCAAGTCTTGTGATACATGCCTCTCTTGTGCATCAGCCACTTATACTCTCATGCACATTGTATGTGTAAGTTCCTGGCAAGGGTTTTGAGACTGGTACCCCAAGGTGCTGAAATTCGAAACTGGGATTGCACCCAGCTTTTCTGAGACAAGTCAAAATAATGAAAAGTGTTTCCTGCAGTAACTTCTAAATTAAGAGTTCAGGACTTCATTCATCCCATGTTGTGATCCCTGGTAAAGAGAAACAAACATCCTTTCCAATAGTTAGCGTGTAAATAGAATTGAGTCAGGTCAAGTTTCCTTTTTTCTCACAGTAGAGGCACTGGCTCTTTGTACCAGCCACCAACCAGTTTCTCACAAGATGCCAGAAATCACTCTGCAAAAGGCAGCTAGTTGAACATTTTTAACCTGACATTTCCTGCATCTCATGCATTTAAGTCTGCCCTTCCCTCGGGTCAGTGACATGACAACTCTAGTCTTTGGGTATGGCTTCCCCTCTTCAGTCACGTCACCCCAAACTAAAAGAAGTTTTGTAATCTTCCCTCCCTTCTCCTTTTACCATTTCAACTTTTCCCTCTCCTCTCCTCTCCTCTTCTCTCCTCTCCTCTCCTCTCCTCTCCTCTCCTCTCCTCTCTCCTTTCCTCTTTTTTTAATCAAAATAACTCAGAGGGGGAAATAATTTAGTCTACATATATATGCATATATATGTTCAGAAAAGAACAGAAAGGACATTAGCGTTCCTTCATAAAGTTAGAAAGGATCCCGAACTAAGTGTGATTTCTAAGTATAGGATGATTTTAAACTTTGATTCCTAATATCCCAATCCAAAATATAATGGCATTTATCATAGTGCATCAGAATTAAAACCATATTTTTGGTAGCTGTTGTAAAGATATTTTGGTTCTCTGATTTTGTTTTCAGAATGTATGAGCTATAGATTTATCACCAAGCACAAACAGCATTTGTATTTTGATAGTCAATTATGAAACCCCCTGGGAAAGCTGTAAACATTAGTACAAGAGATACTGCAGATTCATTAGGCCTTAGATTGATTTAACTTAGTTCACACTAAAGTATAGTGATGGAAGCCAATGGTCAAATTAAGCAAAGGAGGAAAGCAAAGGAGAAAACTCTTCAAAGCACCGTGCTAACCGTGAAAAAAGCAGAATAGTCAGAGGGAAGAACTTTTAGCTATTATTTTATCCTCATATTCACATAAAGAACAGTATAGTATTTCTCCAGAGGTTCTGCTGCTTTCACACATCCCATGTGAGAAGGGTGAGATACTAGTAGCTAGGAGCAAAGGAGGCATACTCTTGTCCTAATGGATACACATGATTTAATACGTATAACTGGAAATTCTATGAAACTTTAATAGCTCGCAATGACTTGTAATAGTTGACGTAATAACTTGTATTCTTATCAAAACATCTTTATTTTTTCCCATAGCTTCTTTATTTCTCTATATGCACTATAACCAAAGACCAATTAATTTATTTCAGTATCAACTTTTTCCATTAATCCTTCAGCCAGATTAATTCACCTTTCATGACATTCTTTGGGACGTACACTGTGCAACAATTCTTCATATAGGAGAACACTTACTTACTGTTGGAGTAACAAAACTGATGTCAATCTATGTTAGTGATTAAGTGATTCAGAGTTATATTGTCCAGCCATTTTTTAGCTCTCTATATTTTCACAGGTAAGTTTCTTTGTGTGCAGGCTGTGCAAATTAGACACATTCTATGTGGACTTTCGCAAAAGTTTGTATATTCTGAAAAATTTTGAATAGCAAAAAAAAATTGTCAATGGAAAACTACTCAGAGACATCTGTTCTTCCATCAATTTATTCAACAATTTCCCATTAGCATGCACGCTGAAGAGAGAATAGACTCTGCAGAATGCAATAAAAATTTGTTTCACTAACTAAATAAATTCCTTTATATATTGTGACAAGACAAATAAATAAAACCGGAGATTTACAGACAGCCACCTTGGCTGACATTTCACAGAGTTGGAGCCTTTAGCAATATTCTTTGCTTAACTCCATCCTTGCAAAGCCCTATCTTTTCTCCCAAAACCTCATTTCTCATCTCTCCCCGGCTCTCCCCTTTCAGGCCCACTTCCCAGTTTCTCTCTTTCTTTTCCTTTCCAAGGTGTGATTGCTCTCTTTGCTCCCTGAAGTCTGCCTCTTGATTGTTTTGCTCTGCTTTAATGAGTCCAAGCTTTCGCTCTACTCCAGAAATTGCATTTACCCTTTTTTTCCCAAGCACATCTGTCTCCTCCAAGCTTTCTCCCCTGTTCTGACCTTCCTGCTCTTCAAGATTTTTTTGCCAAGTTTATTTCCCCTCTGTCTTTCTAGTCTCTTTTCACAACTTCAGTGTTTTTTTCTGCTCTTACAGCACACACACAAAAAAGGTTCTTCTAATACCTACATGCCATTATTCTTTTTTTTTATTTTTGATCAATGATATGCTAAAAATTTTCAATAAGTCAGATTCATAAGCACAACACAGCCATTGTCATAGCTTTTTCACCCTAGTATGAGCAGGAGGGATGGAGGCCTTTCAAAACAGATCCAATCCAGCAGCAACTAAAAACAATGGAAACTTTCAAGATTTGTTTGTGTTTTCTTATACTTAGTCACAAATTCCTATGAAACTGTATTTTTCCATTTCATTTTAAATTTACAATTTCAAATTCAATAATGAAATATTCGAGAGCTATTCAAATTCAAAAGTGGCTGTAACGATCCCCATTATATATGATCTCGTATCATCTCTGTGTTGATGTAGATGATAAATCTTTCATCCTACAGATTGGCTATTCCTTTCATGTATATTGTGGCATATAATAAAAGAATAAAATCTATCTGACTCTAAAATGAACAACATTCTTACCATGTCCTTCACTGATGGACATTACTGAAAAAAAAATGTGAAAGCTTTTAATAGATGGTGAGTAAAATTGATATGTTACACGATATTTGTAGATTACTCATTCTACTTTTCAGCCAGCAAGGGAATGAATCTGTTTTGAAGGAGAGGAGATTCTTCCCTTTTCCCCGTGTTGCTAATAAAGACTTTGCCACTTAATTTGTTTTAGGCAAAATTAGAATGTGGGTCAGCACAGTGGACATTTCTTATTTAAATTCATTGCTTTCCTGCTGCTCTATGCTACATGCCTTAGCCATGCAAAACTCCTACTGACTTCCTGTACTAGGTCCATCATTATTATTTAGCAGATTGACAGACCCAGAGTGGTACCATCTATTACTACTGGCAAATAACATTTGAATTCATCTTCCCCTTATTCACAGGATGACTCATTCTGTGTCATACACACTTCATTTTTGATTTATGTAAGACATACATTTTAACATCCTTTCTGAGACTCGCAGTTATTTAATCTATTTTTGTCATGCAATTCATTCGCTTTTTCAAGTCATTTTGCATTAATAATCAGTCTCCATTCTTCTTCATTATTTAGTATTATTTGGTATAATGGAGTGTGTGCCAACTAACACTTCTGGATGAGTCTTCTGGATGAGTGACACATTTACTGATGAAAGTTAAAACACATAAAACTTCAGACAGAAAAAAGAAGCATATTTGTAGAAGTACTGTCTAGTTTTGAACATCGTGATTGTGACTTGAGCCAAGTTAGTAATAATAGTATGCTTTTCCCCGCTATTTGCATCCGTAAAAGAGACGAATATTTTCTCCCCAACAAGTCAATATTGAGACCTAGAAATGTAGCTCTCCTATGTATTTGAAATACGTTTTCAAATATATTACAAGGAATGAGAGGCATTACTTTAGAAGACGTTTTATTTAAGAGACTGTATTTACCATCTCATTTATCAACTAATCATTTTATGCGGTCTATTCTGCCCGTAAGACCGCGGGCAGAATCCCAGTTTAGGAGAACTGAAGAATGCTCAGTGGCTTCTGACATTTCTTCACAGATCCCATAGTCTTTCAAAGATTATTGAGATTGGCCTTGCAATGACACAGGCCAGCTACTTCAGCACTCTTAGATGATAAATCCCTCAGTAAGATTGCGACATATTTAGAAAATGCTGTCAATGTATTCTAGTAGCTATTTAATACACATACATCAAAAACAAACTTGATTAGTGTGATAGATCTATTCTCTGGTTTACATTTCCTGGGTAAAGATTTTAAAAGATATTCTTTTACTGGCCTTTCTCAGCACTGACTGACTAATTACTATTAGTTACTGCTCTTACTCTTTTTGAGAAGATGAGAGTAGCACCTGAGGCCCATTCAAGAAGCAAAGTTCACCTTAACTAGAGATGTATCTTTAAAGTCACTTTAAAGTGACTACCATAGGAAGGATTAGGTGGGTAAATGGTCACAAGAGATAAAGTCAACTGTGCTGCTACAAGTTAAATATTAAGAAGCCTAGGGCAATTTTTGAGCATCATCTTAGCAACTTCCACTTTTTCACCCAGAAAGAGTATAGTTGGAAGGAGTAAGCGTACTCAGGTCTGTGATCCTCATTATAGCAATGTTGGCCATTATTGCACATTGCTATTTGGCATCATTCTCTCACACACCCTAAAATATCTATAACAAGGTGTTAAATTCCCAAACTAAAGGAGTGTCATTCTTCTTTGACACAAACCTATACCAATTAACTACCAGAAGAGGCTTGCAAATCCTTTATTGTTTGGCTAATACAGGCATCTCAAAGATATATATAGTGTGAGTACAGCCAAATATTTCTCTAAGACATTAACAGTAATATTTTCAGCATAACTGATCTCCAGCTCCTGCACATACACACCATGGTCACAGATATATACGTTTCCCATACCTATATATCTGTTCATTCTCTGGCTGCTTCCACAACTGGAATTTAAAAACCATTAATCACTCTGGTGACATTGGGGAAACCAACAGTGATACACAATACCTTCCTCAGTTAGTGTGGTGTTGTGCAGAGGTACAGTTGTCAAGGAATGCCTGGCTGAGACACAGCTCCGTGTCAACATAATTAATTGCTCTACCGGGGCACAGACAGACTCATTGCAAGTCTGTCCTCTGAGCTTGGGAGGAGAGACTTCATACCTATTATGGAAATGACATTAAACATTATACATGGAATGGCTCATGCAGTTCCATAATAGCCCGTCCAAATGATATGGCACATTTCACTGCCAGCTACAAAACTTTTCTTTATACTCCTACATAGGCCTGTCAGCCACAGTGCCAACTTCCATACTGACAGAATTATTCTGAGTACATCTGCATGTCAGAGGAGCAATGCTATGGTAGTCTCTTTTTTATGTTTTTACAGGAGGAAGGAGAGAAAGGGAAAATCCAATTTTTCAAGGGAAGTAAGCTTACTACAAGAATTGTTGTCTTTAGTTAAACATTACTATTTAGCTCAGTAATTTAATGAGGGCTACAGAACAAAAAGGTGAGGGTGAGTTTTTTTTTCTGTGCAATTTAATATTGTTTATTGACAGCTTCAGTTTACCTGTCTGCAAATTGAAGACCATATTTAGAGATGTTTGAAAAGGTCTGAATGAGAATTGGCTATGGTAAATATAAACAGTATGAATGTAAGTGTTATTAACTACAATTTGTAAAAAAATGTGAGATCTTCTATTGAAAGAGCTCCATGGAAGCTGTTGTTGTTATTGTTACTATTATTATTATTATTGCTGTTTTTGTTGTTGATGTTATTATTATTATTTATTTTTTTTATATGTTCCCTGTCTAGAAGGACAAGTATATCTGCTAAGATCTTTTATTTTCCATTATGAAATATGTAAAACCTGCATATGCAAATACTTTCTATATGGAAGATCAAGTATTGAAGGAATAAGTGATAGGGGAAGTCACTGTGCTTTCAATTTCTTTCAGTAACTCTACTACTCAATAAAGTAGTAAGGATATTCTCTTTCAGTTACAGTTTTACGCACCATACCCTATTTCTTGTTTTAATTTTGTGATTATAATAATCCAGTAAAATGCCTCACTGTTAACAAGTACCTGGATGTTTTGTGAATTACTGCATTTGCACAAGAATTAATCTGCTCTATAAATTCTATCAGGTATAAAGATTTTTAGAGTATTTAGGATATCTTTCAGTATTAACTCAGAAAAATTACCAAGTTTCCCAACAAATTACCGTGCATCAGGTGATCTCTGTCTGTCAGTTCACTCTTAGAAGCAAAGGGAAAGTACTGTGACTTAGCTTAGTCTATTAAAAAAACAGCTTAAACTGAGACATAGTTTTGCCAATTTACATTTGCTACAGCTCAGCACACACATGATAACATGTTAGCACACCATTACCTGACCCAGATTTGAGGATGATATAGCAGCAGCAACAATTCTGGATCTTAGCTTTGAAAACGATAAAAGGTTTTCACTGCTGTTCTATTTTTGTATTTCTGGGATATTGTGGAGGAAGGAGGATTGCAAGGTGTCACCCAACATCTCTGACGATTGGCTAAAATTGAGTAATAAACTAGTAGCCTAAATTGCCTGCTAGGACACAGAAAGGTAGCTGGAGGGGAGCCAACCCTTATGCAATATATATGCAGTATACTCATCTGACAGTATATGCATACAGTTTCCATGATTCAAGTACACTGTTTACTCATTGGTGGCCAAATATAGCTCCTAAAGACACTCCCTCTCTTTTCCCCCATTCCTTTTTCTCCAGACATTTAATACAAGTTTTAATGTCTTATTGAACTACGAGATTTCTAGGTAACACTATGTATAAAGAGTTCCCACAATGAAACATATTCCATTTATTATCAAGATGATGCTAGTACTGCATAAGCTAACAACATGCAAAGTGTTTAAATAGAGAAATTTCATGTATTTCAAGATCACTGAACCAGTTCAATTAATTTTGAATACTCCTTTACTAATTTGATGGGATTCTGAAAGTATTAAAGCTCTCACATTCTGTTTGTCTAAAATTTCACACAGTGGTAGGTTAAACCTTTTCAGGATTAGCCTTAGCTTTTAAAGCTCATACAAGGGAAAGTTCTATAGTCCTTTCATCTGAAATCTTATTTTCTTTAGGATTATGAGGTAATGCATCTGGAACAACATTCGTTCATCCAGGTTTGTGGTTTATCTGAAAGTCAGTCCAAATTCCTGCACTCACAAATGACATCTGGCTAAACATGCACTTGGGTCAAGTTTAGACCTCAGCCACTATAAAAGACTGTGGTTAGATAGCATGCTAAATTTGACACCTCCCAAACACAACACATGCTCTGTACACATCAGCACAAAAAATTAAACTTCTTTTTTTTTTTGTGGCTCAACATTTTCTTTCAACAGCCTTCAAGATTTATTTTCAAAACATTCTGGAGTATTTGTATGCTGCTTTCCATGAGAACATATTCTAAATGTACTCAAACCTACATGTGACACCTTCTAGTGTTGTTGAAATTATAAATCAAAATTCCAAAGTTTTAATCATCGGTTCCAAAAGACAAAAATATGGTACACAATTTGAACAGGTAAATTTAAGAAAGCAAAAAACCCCAAGAAATTTAATAGTATAGGACACATCATCATATTTCAGAATCTGAAGTTAGCTGTAGATTAGTCAAGCTGTAACAAAGTGAGAGAGGTACAGATGTGTTCAACGAAATTCTTGGTGACGAGCATTACCCTTTCTTATTCTTGTTATCCAATTTTTTGTATGGAGGAGTAGTGGTCTTCTCTCATTATTATTTTCTTTGGAGCTGAATGAGAGACCTGCTTTCATCTCATAATTCCTCCAGGGCCAGGGACTGGCCAACCTAGCTAACACTTTTAAAGGGTCACAGAAAATAATGACTCTTTTTGTATCAGCAAAGTTGGTAAATCTCTTTGTAGAATTACTGTATCTAATGTCATTCCAGAATTGAAAATCAAACGATGCATGGAAGTTTAAAGAAGAGCAATTCCAGTTCTCACATCTATTTAATGGTATCTCTCTATTGATTATAACAATATTCTGTTGAGTAAAGACCATAAGAAATTGAGAGAGATATTTGTTCAAAATGTGGATGTTATGCTTCCTGTGAATACCTAAACCATTATTTGAAATATTATTGTTCATCTGTTAGGTGGGTATCTTTCTTTTATTTTAGCTTTGATTAATGCTTCAGCATGACATTGAAGACAAACTATACTACTGTAAATCCACATAAAAATACAATCCATGCTGTTATTCTTCCTAGGCTAATTATGTCACTGATTCCACATCTCAGTATTTCCTCTTTACCTTCCAGAATTTCAGGCATCACTTGTCATACCACACAAATCTATCCTCCATTAGGCTTCATAGTCTTAATAATAACTCTGAATACTTTTGCTGACATAAGTTATCAGCCATGGTATTCAATGACTAGACATTCCTAATAGTTTAATTAGAATGAAAGCATTTCCAAGAAAAAGATCTTGAAAAAGTAAAATGTCTCTCTTCTGTATCATCATCCACCTAAAGTTTACTATCTCAAATTCTTAAAATCACTGCAGCTGGTAAACAACAGACAGCAGTGAAAAGGAGAACTATGCTAAAGAAGGCAGATAAACCATGGGAATAAAACAGAGAAGACGACGTAACACAGGTGAACTATAACTAAGAAAAATAATTAATACACTGAAAAAGGAAAGAGAGAACAGAAAATGAGATGGCAAGAGAGACAAAAGAAGTTCAAGCTCCTTATAGGAAGAATAGAAGAGAAAGGTTAGATAAGCGCTTGATTTAGTATTTTTTGAAACATCTGATACCGCTTGACTTTGGACAACTCTCAAGACATTTCTACACTTTTTTGACTCTAAAAATGTGTTTTCCTTTGAACATATGTATTTATATTCCTTGTACAGTCTCTGCTTACTCTTATTACTGCTTTTAACTTGGCCCTTTATCTTCTATATTTACAGCTCTTTCCTATTCCCTTTCCCCAGAGCATCTTTTTAACTGCCGACTGTCCCTGTGGCTCCAAACTGAAAGTAATACCTATGCTCTTAATAGCTTAGCCATGGTCTTATAATTACTTCCAGCTGTTTTTCTAGGAGGTTTATTTGCTTTCTCATTTTTCTAATTGTCAGATACCTAGGAAAAAACTATAGGAAAAGTCTATAATCCCAAACAATTGTATGGTAATTCTTTTGCTAGCCAACTCAACAGTTTTCACATAAGTTCCACAGAGCCTTCCCTTACATTCTTAAGTGGAAACTCCACATTTCGCATTTGTGTTCATTAAGGATTTCCTAAAGTTTTTAATGGGAGTTGGGACAATTCCCATTTATAGCAGTTTTCAGTACATATTATCCGTGTAGTATTGCAAATGCAATTCCTCATGTGATAAAGACTACCCAGGTACTGTCAGTAAGAATTTGCTTTCACTTTCTCAGCAAACTTCTCTTAAGAGTTCCTTGTTTTTCTGGATACAAAAAAAAGTTGTCTTCTGAATGCATAATTTCTAGAGAATTATTCTCTTGTCTTTGGAATGAGAGAGAAAAAAAACGCAGCGTAGTATATGGGGTAATTTTTTTGGAAAGTTTTAAACTGGAGTGATACAGAAGTATATATCTTCAGTGAGATAGATCTCTTCCCTGTAAAAATCAGTAGGTTACACAGAGTTAAATACCATTCAACATTAAGGTTATAAACACATTCTTTAGCTCAAATTCTCTATCTTTTCTTGTCAGTTTGATTAAAGGCTCAGATTCAGTATAACTGATGTCTAAGGAACTTTAATTTTCCTTTGATAAACTGACAAAAAGTCATTTCTTTAATGTTAATCCAAAGGGCATAATGTTACAATGGACTCTTTGTGTTGCACTAAAACATGTGAAAATCTGTTCTTATCTTCAGAACTCCTTACTAGCAGCCACTCCAATGCCCTGTCAGAAACAAGAGTACATACAGTGGATTAGTCTGGAGCAATTAGCTATCAACTTTTGGTAGCTGCTATGGTGGGAAGAGGGGCATATATAATTTCCCATAATGATGACGGTAAGAGATTCATTGGTCCAGAATCAATCTAGATAGAACAGGGAGTATCTAAAAATAAACAGAAGAACCTGAATAAACATTAGTGCAGTATCCCTGCACATCAGGGATGTCTGCTCCTAATGCAGCAGGGAGGAACGGTGTGGTCTAATCTCTGGATTTTACTCTTTTTTCTCACTATTCTTTCACAATTGCCTGGGCAGATGGGCATCCTGCCTTAAAATTTCTATGCAGAGTAGGGCTTCATGATGTGAAAAGCAGAGGAATTAGAAAATACAAAATCTACTGAAGAAGTGGAAAGTGAAATTTGACCTTCACAGATTTAGACCAGTGCTACAATGCAAGACCACCTTTCTATGCCCTTTCTGCCTTTCCTCCAGAAAGAATGCTCCAGACACTTCCTGTGGTCTTGCACAGGGCACCCTTAACATTCATCTGTACTTTAAATGGTTTCGCCTGATACTTTCAACCTTGCTTCATGAAGCAGAAACTTAACATGGCATAAGTTCAGCTCAAAAGAATTCATCATGTCTGTATCATCACTGGAATGAAATGTCTCTCCCTCTCCTACCCTTATTTCCATTTTCATTCAAATTGGACGGAAGAAACAGCCGTAGCAGATTCAGCTCGTCAGCTATATTGCTGGTAAAAAATCTGTTTGGAAACCAGATTCCTCCACATGAAAATGTGTGTGTTAATTAGCCCCTTTTGTGTCAGCCGGTTTCAGAGCCAAGTCTGAAGAGTCATTTGAGGGCACCGAATGTCTGTTCTGAAGAAAGGCTTACATGATTGAGAGTGTCATGACCACTTGAAAAACTTTCTTCAAGGATGAGAACTTTTCTGTTGGCAACATGTTATCAGGAACATCTTGTCCAGCATCATCAAGGATTTTTCTGTTTATTTTAAAAACATGCAGACACTACAACTCCTTTTGGTTGTAGTGATACAAGGAATTAAAGGCAAAACTAAAAATGTTCATAGAGAGACTGATTTAATGAACTAGATACATTCATCATGAAGAAGGGTCCAGGTTTAAGTGCCACAAGTTTACTTATCAGTTCCTGATTCATCTGTAAATGTTTCAGGCATTGGCCAAAGCTAGGAAATAATGCTATGACTTATGGATTGAGAGGATTGCAGAGCACTGGTCAACCCATAACCACGGAAACATATCCAGGGGCTCTGCAAAATATGTGCCCATTTTTACTAAATAGGTAGACTACCAAACCTTCCACTTCTGGCTTATCCAGCTGTGGCCAAAAAGCCACAAACTATTCCAAACCCTTCTGCCTTCACTGGCTCATATAGGACCCCAGTCCTCTGGATGGAACTGGAGTGATCAAGGAAAAACTAACCAATTTCCTAACAAAAGCAGCAAGTTTCTCCATTCCCCTCCTCCACTCTACCTTTCCCACAATTCTCTTCTCAAAGAGGCACAAGAGTTACTTCTTCTCATAACCACCCCAAACAAAATTTCTGAAAGGATGCTGCTTCCTTCCATTCTTACAAATTCAGAGGCTGCCAGAGGCTGCCCCTCTTCCCAGAAGTCACTCACAAAGTCAACAAGCAGTTTACCCTCTAACAGTTTTGATGTTGGCTTGCCTTCCAGCAATTCTCAATTGGCACATAGTCTCCTGCAGACTATAATCAGCTTGGCACATGTTAAAACAGCCATGGCAGGGCTATGGCCAGAACAAGTCAACTCAACTGCTGTGTTACAGTTGCAGTTTGTCTTGTTAGACTTTCAGCAGCACCCTCAAGACCAAATTCCCTGACTGCCCACATTGTCTGGCACTTGGAATGTCCTTTATATTGAACTGAGAGCACTGCAGTTTTAAGGTCAAAAAACAAACTTTAAGAGGGCTCTCCTCCAGCATTCCCCAAATTCTTTATGCAGCGTAGATGCTCTGCACTCCACTCAGCACACTCCAGTATTCCAAAACTTCTTACCAAGGCACAGAGCACAGCCTAGCCCACCACAGTCTCATATTACACCCTTTAACTCCCCATATATCTGAACAATTTACATACCTTCAGGTGGTCTGCTGAACAGACAGAACCCGTATTGCAGGCATTTGCAGACCTACCTCAGCAACCTCAGAAGTGCTGTGAAGGGAGAGCACTACACAACTGCAAGGGCCTGATTATGTCCCCAAGGATAAGCAAGAGAAAATTGGACTTCATCTTTCCCTAGGAAGAGAAATATCACAAAGCAGACAGCCAGGTCTCAAATCTTGTGGATCCCTTTATAGATGATTTCAGTGGAACATCTATCTAGCAATCTATATGGTTGCAAACCTCTTCCCACTAAACCAAAAGGAAAGCCTAGGTAGGCAGGATGACCATTCAGCAGAAGTAAGCAGTAAAGACAGACAGAGTGATCCATCCTAACACGATTACCCGCACAGTACCAAGCCAAGGCCTCTCACAAGGCAGCCAGATTCCGTCGGCTACCTGCTGTCAGCAGACAGCAGTCTGTAAGAAAAGTGCTTGCTCCTACTGGAGATGTTCAACGATCAGGGCTTCACACAGAAGTGGGCTAGAGTCAGCCGTCTCCTGAACCTGTTCCTGCTAAAGAGCTCCTCTTCAGAAAACGAGCAGCACCACACAATAGCTGAAGGACAGAGTCCCTGCTAGTACTCCAGCAAGAGGCCTTGCTTTTGTGACCAGGCCTGTTACAGTTACCACTATGCTACTTCCAGACACCCAGATGGCATGTTTTGGGCCACTTCACTTATTTATTGCAGTTCTACATTGACATCTCTGAGGAGTCCGGGCAAGCAGTTATATGCACATGGCCAAGAAGATCGCACTGAGGGGGCATCTAGAACATCAACCCTGGGCAGCCAAGTGACTGCTAAAGGTTTCCCAAAGGATGATTAGCAGACATGGAGAAGGGACTCTTCCTGATTTTTGATATTGTCTTTTGTAGAGCAGGATGTCCTTTTTTCAGTATTACGTAGAAACCAGGATAATGGACAATTCTTAATGTGTACACAGTGAACAGTCTATATGGCATAGAAGACTAGTGGCACTCTGTGGGGGTTGCAGCCATACTGCTAATGAGACCTGTTGCATGTGACAGAAGCAGAGATAAGGAATAACGGACGGAGGATCTCGCGATGTCACGAAAAGGGCAAGGGTTTAACTGTATTAGGGCAAAAAGTGATATCCAGAACCTGACTGGTACATAAGACAACTTCCACCTGGGCAGAAGTTATAAGAACCAGCAGCGTATTTCAAAAAACGTCATTTTGGCAAATCATCTCATAGGTGTCAGTGCTTCTTGACCCTGAGGTGGATGGCCTCAGTATTCCCTCTATAACCACGGGCAACCACCATAGGTTGATAACGAATCCGGCAGCACTCACTCTTTGCCTATTGCACTTTCACAGACACATGTTGCTGTTAGGGGACACTTTTCTTAAATGTTTTGAATAGCGTAGTCAGTAGGTAATCTTTCTTTAAGTTTTCTGTCTTTCCCTGATTAACTTGCCAAAATTCATTAACATGAAAGTATCCTCATAAGGCTGCCCATCAAGGACATGAACTTGTCTCGGTATTTCTGTGAAAAGCTGATACCAAATCTAAAGTCTGCTTTTAGGGAAACTCTACTTTTTAAGCCTCTTTCTCTCCATGTGAAACTAACAAAATTTTATTAAATTATAAAGCAGAAAAAAAAAAATATACTTAACAAAGAAAGCTTTTGTTATTTTACAGAAAGATTCTATTCTATTGGCCTAATCCCAATATATATTGATATATACTGCTAAGGATGATATATTCCTCTTACCTTGCAAGAGCAATATCTGATGAGGTCATGGTCTTCACTGAGTTGGAAAAGCCACTGACACCCCAGTTTCAACCATTTTGATTGGAAAGGTATTTTGCTGTCCTCACAGGCATTTGGAAGAACTCAGTATTCCTGAAAGACAGTCATAGAGATAGATAGAGATAGAGATAGAGATAGAGATAGAGATAGAGATAGAGAGATAGAGATAGAGATAGAGATAGATAGATAGAGATAGAGATAGAGATAGAGATAGAGATAGAGATAGAGATAGATAGAGGGATAAATATTTTGTTCCATACTGCCAATCCACCTGTTTCATAGGCACTGCTGCTGTGCTTTAACTCAACCAAAGGCAAACTCAGAAGATATATAGCAGCCATTCCATGTAACTAAATTCCCTGTAGTCTCATCATATGACACTATCAAGGCATACTCATTGTGCATGCCCAAAAACACTGAGACACAGTGAGCCTAAACTCAGTAAATGCTATTAGAAGCAACTAAGGCATGGTTTTGGTGCAGAAAAGAGCAACTGAGATATGACTAGAACCAGCACAGGGGTACGGTCCTCAAGATACAGTGATCATATGTGCAGAGGGGAGCAGAATGCTGTTCTCCCTTTCAGCAGTAGGTTCATCTCTTTCCTTGAAGCCTCCTGCTCCCTCTGTTACTTTTCTCCATTCTTGTTAGTCGTAGTTACTCATAACATGCAACCACAGAAAGATCAGCGAAGATGCTGAAGACAGAGGGACCCTTTCTGAAAAGCAACATAGAATATTTATTTAGAGTGAATACTGTTTGTAAGAGGTACTGCAAGAAACAGTATCCCAGTGCATTCTCTGAAAGTGAACGACATGACTGAAAATTAATATTCCCTGCAGCCTTGTATAGACTTGTACAGAGATTTTGTATAGATGCTTTACTCTGAGAAAACCTCCCTGGGATGATCCTCTGGAGCAGTTTAGTAGAGCTCCTTAACTGTGGAAATTCAGGAGTCATAATAAACTTTCTCTCTTTTTTGACCTTATCATAGTTTAAAAGAGCTTCTAGGCCATCATACATTTTCCTACTTACTGCAAGGGCAAGAAAATCCCGGAAAAGTCCAATCTCTTCTGATGAGTAAAGATGTATGCCAATTACTACTGCAAGATGGATATATACATAAAGTTTCAACTAAGACCTTCCAAGGTCTTTGTTATTTTCCTTCCTGAAACTGTAGTCCTTAATATTGATGTTTATTTAACTTTTTGAAAATGAGCATGTCTACCTAACACAAGTCCAGTAAAATATACCCATATTGTTGATGAGTTATGGAATGTTATGGAAGTTTCTGTTTGAGGAATTTCTGAAAATTTAAGCAACTAATAAATAAATGTTTAGGTGTTTTCTTTTCAGTTAATAAAGGTTATGTAATTTTATGGTTTATCACAAATCAGTCGTTTAATGGTATGCTTGAGTCTGTGTGTGGTTTGCTTTCTTTTTTCCTTTTGGTACTGCTGGTGTTAGCTCAGTTTCAGAGTTCCTACAAATTTACTGTAAAGGATCTGTTTGACAATGAGGGAAGAGGTTGCCAGCCATGCCAATTATAGTGATTTTGTGGTGTAGGACTTTAGACCACGGGGAACTAAAGGCTCATGCCAAAAAAAAGAAAATGCTTTTCTAGGCATCGCTGTTTCTTTCACAATTGTATACACATACCCAATTCAAGCTATGGTTTACTAGTATATTATCTAAAGAAAGAGATTAGTTTTACATTAAGACTTTTCCCAGTATCTGATATTAAACAGGGACACAGAAGAAATTCCTTTTTTTAATCTTTTCTTTTCCCCCTAGGAAACATCTGGAACAAATAGTCTTTAACTGATTATCATTAACACAATTGTGTTGTGTTCTCAAAGAGCTATTAAAAAGTGTTAACATGGTTACATCATGAACTTCAGCTGGTTCTTATAACCCAAACCAGATATTCACATAACGCATATTTAAGATACTGTATGCTAAAGCATGATTTTGAGCAAATTTTCATAAAATTTAGGATGAGTTTTTCATACCCGTAGTTAATTTGAAGCGAGATTTCAGTACTCACTTCACACTTAAGAGCACTTAAAAATAAATGTGCATTTATTTGCAATTCTATAGATAGTAAGCCATCAATCAGTCTAGACGGAGGAGACAAAACCTTAGCTACTTTTTCTTTTCATTTGACTTTTTTTCTATCTTTCCTATTATTCAAACATTGCCTTTAAAGCATTATCATATATGATCAAAATTAAATAGACTTCAATTAGGTTTCATAAATTAATTCAAAAATTTATATTCATGGTGTATTGAAAGATCTATAAGCATATTAGAAGTGTCTCCCTGTACAAAATCACAATGAAACATGACAGTATTTTTTTTTTATGCTCAGCATGGTGCATCAGTATGGTGTAAAACATAAAGGAAAGAAAAATGTAACCATCTGAAACTGCAAGGATATATACAGTTAGTACTAAAATCAGGGACCAAGGACTTATCATTAACATCTGTTGAAAACCTGTTTTTTTGGCACTTGTGTACCCCCTCACACCTTTATGGAGAATAACAGTGACAGATAAACCACTTTTATTTTAGCAGACAGACCTTCTTGATAGAGCTTCCCAATTAAATGCTGAGAACAGCTTAGTTAGTATAGTAAACATAGTAGCAGGGTGGTCTGAGGCCACGTGGCTACTGACCTCTTAAAAAAATTTCATGTATCTGGAATCTAGACTACTCTAGAATTCTCAACACACCTGACTGATGAAAATTAAGACGTCAGGCCACACGACAAGTTGCTGCTCTACAGTGGATCTGGATCACAAGGCAGATCTCTACACATACAAGGTCATTCAGTGGGTGCCTCTGGGCAGGCTGAGCCATGTGAAAATATAGGAGGTTCTTTCCCAGGGTGTATTTAATCAGTGAAGTTCCTGTGACTACATAGGGAGTATGAAACTGAGAAGTACTTCTAAATTCCCAAATCCAGGTGCATATCCTGTTCACATCCTGTCTCCTGAGTCAAGACCTGAGCTGGCAATCTTCTTTGCTTTACTCTCCAAATAAAGGTGGTGCCTGGATTATCTGTTCCATGAAGTCAGTGTAGACAGACCCTCCAAAAACAGGATATCACTCTAAGTATACAGCCGAATACAACAGCAAATGCTGTTTTTCCGGTTCTTTTTCTTGTCTTCAGGCTCTAGATGCCATGAATTTGTAGTCATGGAAAAGCAATAATTGTTGTACTACATGGACTTGAGATACAACTTTCATGGTGAGAAGAGTGAAATATGAGTGAAAGAAGTGAGTCTTATGCTTAAAGCCTAAGAAATGACATGTTTGCTACTAAGATTAATGTTCTGCAAGACTGGAAAGTGGTCTAGGAAATGCCAAAGTTATGGCTGTTCATGTAGCTTTGATTCCATCTTTTTATTAACCTGTAATTATATGACCGCATAGTACTCTCCCCACCACAAAATCCTTCCTCATTCAGAAAATAAATTGAATATATGATGATGTCTGACAAAGAGTTCAGGTGCAACTGTAAATCTCACCTTTTTCCATATCATTGTCCATTGTTCAATCATATAATAGCTGGAAAAATCAAGCACAAAATATCCTCTGTAGCTTACAGAAGAGGAGATGATATTTGTATGTAGTAGCAGTAGTATAGATTCTTCAAATAAAAGAAATATTGGCTTTTTTCAATATCACTAGACTCAAAAAATAGCCAAAAAACATCTGACACATTTTGTTGCCATGTAAGTAATATAGGTATTTTACAGAGTAATTACAGAGTGAAAATTGCAGAAAATGATAAAAATGGTCAGTAAAGACTAGGAGAAAAGAAAAGAAAAGAAAAGAAAAGAAAAGAAAAGAAAAGAAAAGAAAAAAGAAAAGAAAAGAAAAGAAAAGAAAAGAAAAGAAAAGAAAAGAAAGAAAGGAAAAGAAAAGAAAAGAAAAGAAAAGAAAAGAAAAGAAAAGAAAAGAAAAGAAAAGAAAAGAAAAGAAAAGAAAAGGAAAGGAAAGGAAAGGAAAGGAAAGGAAAGAAAAGAAAAGAAAAGAAAAGAAAAGAAAAGAAAAGAAAAGAAAAGAAAAGAAAAGAAAAGAAAAGGAGGAACATAACAAGCCTATCAGAGCACTGTAATCTTCCACAAAATTGTTATTCAAAGATAACTTTTAAATAAAAACTACAACTGATTCTAAGCCTGTATGTTCTAATCTTGCTGCAGAATCCAAGGCTCGGCGATGAGTGTGTTCATTTTTAGGGTTTCTAATAGTACATAAAGAAATTTGGAGCATACACAACACAAAACTTCAAATAAAACCCACTATGCCTGCTAAAATTTTCTCAAGTTTTGACACATTAATTTTGTACCTATAGTCTTGAAGCCATCTCTAATGTAATGAAGGATAAAATATCATTTCTTCTTCTGCAACCAGCATCAGCAACATCTCAGAAGAAATGTGTTTCTGTTTTCACAGATCTTCGTTGCTGAATTTTATTTCTGAGAAACCCAGCAGCAGATAGATCTGGTATTGATGATTATAGAAATGCAGTTTGACAACTCAATATGTAAAGAAAAGCAGAGATAATATTAAATGATTCACACTTTTGATACAAAAGATCTTCAAAAATGTTTGTCAGCATCACTCAGTGAGGCTTGTCACTTGAAATATCTACTTATATTACCAGGGTATCTGTTTTACTGGATTGGTATAAAGCTGAATCAGTCTTCAAAACATATAGATAGATACCATGCCTGTGTTTATGCTTTCCTTTTGTCAATTGACACAAGAGTAGAAATAGATGTCTTTGTAAGTAAAGACAAACCTTTTAAATCAAAAGATTTTTGGTCCACTCATAAAGCCTACTACACAGCCAGATAGGCTTTTCAAGTCCTAAGGAAGAGATTTATAAATGATGGTCAAAAGCCTCTGAAAATCGCACTGATGTTCAGTTCTTCATTGTAATGATGACACTACAAAAGTCTTAAAAAGCAACACATCTCTGAAGAAGTAGTTATAATTTTCGAAAATGTTACATGTAATAGAAAGCTAAGCAAGAAAAAATACAGTTCAGCAAAATAAAGATATGATAGCTGTAAAAGTAGATGTATGTAAAAGGAAAATCCTGTTTAAATAGATCAATACAAAAGTTGGACTAAATTTGTGTTCTCCTTCTCCTAACCTTCCATGAGAAAACTTAAAATTGCAAACTCATGAGTCTTATTTCTCTGCACTATCTAAATTTATAATTTCTTACAATTTCTTACTTTCTCTAACCTTTTTTCATGTGATGAAACCTTTCAGATCCTATTCTATAAAGCAGTAATATGTACATAATTAGACTAGCAATGCTTATTGCTTGTTCTCCTTCCTAAACATCAAAAGTAATACAGAGCAATAGTAAATTGTTGGTGTTCTCCAGATCATGGATGCAATATCCTATACAGTTATATTCCATGGATTTAAGCTTTTATATTCCTGACTTATATAAGTTTAAAAAACTTAATAACTGTGTCAATAGAATAGTTTTTTTAAAAAGTAGAATAATTATAGACTCATTGGAAGGGATCTTTGGATATCATTTAGTCCAGCTCCCCTGCACACCCAGGGTCACCTAGAGCATGTTACACAAGATTACATCCAAGCAGGTTTTGAAGATCTCCAGAGAAGGAGACTCCACAGCCTCTCTTGGCAACCTGTTCCAGTGCTCTGTCACCCTCACTATCAAGAATTTTTTCCATAAGTTCCCGTAGAACTTTTGGTGCTTCAGTTTGTGGCCATTTCTTCTTGTTCTATCACTGGCCACCACTGAAAAGAGGCTGCCCCATCCTTCTCACTCCCTCCCTTTTTATAAACTGATCAGATCCCCTCTCAGCCTTCTCTTCTCCAGGCTGAACAGGCCCAGCTCCCTCAGCCTCTCCTCACAGGGCAGATGTTCCAGGCCCCTGATCATCCTTGTGGCCCTGCGCTGGACTCTCTCCAGCAGCTCCACATCCCTCTTGTACTGTGGGGCCCAGAACTGGACACAGTGCTCCAGATGTGGCCTCACCAGGGCTGAGTAGAGGGGCAGGATCACCTCCCTCGACCTGCTGGAGACGCTCCTCTTAATGCACCCCAGGACCCCATTGGCCTTCTTGGCCACAAGAGCACACTGCTGCCTCATGGTCAACTTGTCGTCCACCATGACACACAGGTCCTTCTCTGCAGAGCTGCTCTCCAGAAGGTCAGTCCCCAGCCTGTACTGATGCATGGGTTTACTCCTCCCCAGATGCAGGACCGTGCACTTGGCCTTGTTGAACTTCATGAGGTTTCTCACTGCTCAGTTGTCCAGTTTGTTCAGCCATCTGAGGTATCAGTTACTCCTCCCAGTTTGGTATCATCAGCAAATAAACACTTTTTTATACCCTAATATATTGCATAAACGCCTGTCATTTTCACAGAATCACAGAATGGTTGAGGCTGGAAGGGACCTCTAAGATCATCTCGTCCAACCTCTCTGCTCATATAGGGACACCCAGAGCAGGTGGCACAGGGTGGCATCCAGGTAGATTTTGAACATCTCTGAACATCTCCACAACCTCTCTGGGCAGCCTGTTCCAGTGCTCTGTCACCCTCACCATATAGAAGTTCTTCCTCATATGGAGATGAAATTCCTATGTTTTAATTTACACCCATTGTCCTTTGTCCTGTCACTAGCGAAAAGAGTTTGGCCCCATCCTCCCTACATTCTCTCCTGAGGTAATTATAGATATTGACAAGATTCCCTCTCAATCTCCAGGCTAAACAGGCCCAGCTCGCTTAGTCCTTCCTCATATGACAGATGCTCCAGTCTCATAATCTTCATTGTTCTATGCTGGACTCCCTCTAGAAGCTCCACATCCCTCTTGTGCTGGGGAGCCCAGAACTGCATGCAATACTCTAGATGTGGCCTCACCACCCTTAATCTGTACAGGTGCCTGGGGTTATTCCTCCCCAAGTGCAGGATCCTGCACTTGTCTTTGTCGAACCTCATGAAGCTCCTCTCTGCACAATTCTCCAACCTACCTAGGTCCTTCTGATACACTTTAATACACTGATGTGTATTAAATTTTACAAACATAATTGCAAATAAGGTCTTTGACAAGCATATTTATGAATAGTGCATAACAAAAATAAGAACGTAAGTAAAAGGAAGCATCCTCTGGCAAGTCGTACAGGTATTCTTAGCACTTTTGAAACATTATAGAGATACAACACAGAAAGGGCAGAACAGTAACTGGTTACGTCATCTAGATAAACAGAGGTGTTTTTCTAGTCACCATGATATTTTCAAAAAATATATACATCTTTGCTTGTACTTTACCCTTTAAAAGCTTCCAAGTGCATTACCAAACATTTTGGAACTATCAGTACTCCTATGGGAAATGACAGAACTGTTTGCACAAACAGTTCAAGATGCCGAGGTAATACAGTAATTAAGAAGTAGGAATGATAATAACAGCAATGTTCATGGCTGTTTTTACTACCACAATATTCAATGTTCAGTTACTTCTACGTAAGAATACCTAAAGAGCTCTTCAGAGATCAGAGATTAAAGATGCATTTGCATTCATTTTAATGCAGTCATATAACTATGTGTAATGCCCTGACGTCTGAAAATAAAGACTGAAAAAATCAGTCTCCATGCCATCCAATCAGCCATTACCTTTCAGACCACCTAAAAACATCCAGTAACAAAACAGCATATGAAAGACAAAGCTGATGCATATAGAAGAGTGAAAAATACGTGTTCACTGAAGTGGTTTTGTAGAACACAAAAAGCATGCACTAGGTCTTTAAGCATATCAGTCCTTCTGTGACAATAAATGTAGAGCTTAATTCTGCTGCAAGTCCAACAAGCTTTGTACTTTAGCACTGAAAGATGGAAAGGAAAGATGATTTGGCCACTTAGTCAGACCATATTGTTTAAGATGCCAGTTGAAAACATGGTTCTTATTTCATCGCCAAATAGTATTTTTTCTAGAAAAAGTACAGACTTTAAGGATGTTTTCCTTATTAAAATCCATGCAAAAGTACTGTAGACCAAGATAAAACAATAGGGACTTTTGCCATCTCACATTGTCTGTTCTGCATGGAAATTTGCAACCTGTCTATGATAAAACGTAGAATACTTAGCTCTTTCTCTTTAATATTCTTTTCAGAGTCAGCACATTAGAAAAGATCACATATATGTATTAGAATATATGTATACATATATGTATATAGAATACATACATGTATTAGAAAGGAGAGGAGAGGAGAGGAGAGGAGCGGAGAGGAGAGGAGAGGAGAGGAGAGGAGCGGAGAGGAGAGGAGAGGAGAGGAGAGGAGCGGAGAGGAGAGGAGAGGAGAGGAGAGGAGCGGAGAGGAGAGGAGAGGAGAGGAGAGGAAACGCACCATCAAATATATCTGCCAGGTTACATTTTATACAAATGTATGGTCATTGATGAACCCTTCAGACGGTTCAGATGGAAAAATGTCTCTATATTTTATTTAAAAGAGGAAGTAAAAGGTAAATTCAGTTCTGAGGGAATAAATATTTTCTCCCCATCATACAGACACTTAACTTAGAGCAGATATCATCCTTCCTCTACTAGGAAGCTCTACACATATATATAAACCCCAGCTCAGGACAGTTCCCACTTGTTTTGTCTTCTTCCTGTGCAAGCAAAAATAGAGTGTCTGCAGTCATATTTCTCAGTTTACTCTCTTTGTTAATTCTGACTTTTTGCTTATTTTAGGAGTAAGAAAGGAAGATGCTTTTTGGACCAAATATCATCTATTCAGTACTTAACACTGGGAAAGAGAGGGCAAAACTACAGATGACTGAAACTGGGAATTTCCAGTTTAATGGAAAATTCTGGTATTATGGTTATTCTGAATCAGAACAAACTATTTCAAAATTTCCCACAAAACATAAATTAAAAAACTCTAAAAAATACACTTTCAAGAATGTTGAAACGTTTTCTGTTTGGGATTTTCTGTTTTATTTTTTCTTATTTTTTTCATATTTTGTATTTTTGTCTTGTCCATCATAATTAGACACTATCTCATATGTGCTCATAATAAATTTCATAATGTATCATACCTTATTTTTTCTTTTTTTATTTTACCTGTAGAAGCAACATATCCAATAGTTCATATATCTTTTATAGGGGCAAGAGAATAGATCATTATTTTCCTTTGCACTATTTTAGGCAGCAGTTGTTTTTAAATCCTAGGAAAACAAATGTTACTGTTGCAAGTATATTGAAAACAGCAGTTACTTTAACTTATATCATAAAATAAGATTTTACAGTCAAACATTTAGTTTTAATCTTCCCAATATTCTAACCACACACTTTCTCTGTATCCTAGTTGCCAGCAGTAGAGCAATTCTTCACCTTCTGGTAATCTGAACAGAACTATTATTCGCACTTTGCAGAACAGGAATACTACTTTCTCAACTACAAACTCACAAGTATGTGGGTTAATTGTGACCTGTTCTTAATATCTGTTGTTTTTACCACTGTTTCCCATAAACAGAGACTGTGGATTCTCACAGATCCATTCTTCTTTTGAAACAACCAGATTTTTTTGATCAGTGAATATGAGAGACTTCAATTTATTTGACCATCTTTTAATCATGAAACTTGAATTTTGCCTGTTTTGAGCTATAAAGATACTACGCTTCTTTTTGGTCCCTTTCAATTCTACCAGTGCAACGATCGTCCAACTCATATGATCTCACCCTTACAGTTAAATTTGTTTCTAGTTTTTCATGTAGTGCTGGTGCTAATTATGCCACCATGAATAAAAGTATCTCAGATTTTCTTTTTTACACAGTTCATTAGCTCAAATGAAAGAATGATTTCATTCTCTAATCTGTCTTCATTCTCTAATTTCTTTTAACTTGACAAAGGAAATTTTCCACTATATACCTGACCTTTCATGAACTTCAACACAGCATTCCATGTTCATAAAATATCATTCCCTTTCACCTCTTTCTCCAAAGTTTTTCCAAGGAGAGAAAGCTAAACTTCTCCAATAGTGAACATAAAATATTTTGCAAATAATTCACTAGAGACTATATGAGCTAAACAATCATTTTGTGTTTCATGAAATAATAATAACATTGTAAATAACATTTTAATCTTATCTAGAAGTAAGCAAAATGATTTATGAAGCAAATAAAAAGAGATAACTCCAATCCCAAACAGCTTAAGTTGGAGCTAAGCAAAGAAGCCTAAGGAAAATACTCAGATCATGCTGAAACTCCATGCGAATGAGGTGTCTCCCAGTTTAAAACCTCTACTTCTCGGATGAATGTGTCACAAAAATAGTAAGTGGCAGAAGAAATAGTATCTGCATTTACAAAGAAGCCAAAGACCCAAGATTGCATTTGGGTCTGCATAAATCCCGGAACATAAGGTGTTATGGTAGGGTTCAGTTACCTAAACTGGTGCTAAATGGTGCTGAAGGCCATTTAAGATACCATAAGGAATGCAAGAAATTCATACAATGTCAGCAGATATAACACAAGTATTATAGGAAATGGGTATCTTTCTGGAATGGAAGGTGAAGGTCATGCAGGACGTGTCGCAGCACTAAGACACTAAGTGCCTAGGTTTAATCAAATGAACACTGACTTTAATGTCTAATTTCTTGAGTGAGATGTCAAAAAAAAAAAGACTCAAAAAGTGCAGTTCTTATTGGCCCTCTTCACTGAATTCGGTCACCAGTAAGTAAACTAAGGGGCAATTTACAAGGCGTTGTTCCTATGGAAGGGTCTTCCACCTTTTCTAGGGGAAGTGCTATTGCAATCCCATTATAAGAAAAATTAGTTAGAGATAATAAACCGTGGGGTATAGGTATTTGCGATTCAATAGACAGCGCACATGTTCCTTATTATAGCTCAGATTTTTCAGGCATTATGGTAAGTTTGCTACCTTTTTAGGAGGGATTTAAAGGATTTCATTAATAATAGTTTAGATAAGAATTCCTCTTGCATAAAATGGAGTTCTCATTGAAAAGAAACTGACAAATGAGCATAACGGCGTATCAAGCCTTATAACATGTCAAGGATACTCACACCATCATCTTGCAAATTAGAACAAATATGTACACTATAGTTAAATAAGTACTTCTGACCTCGACATCTTTTATGAATATTTTTATGGTTTTCAGAAACTCAGTAGTTACAGGTGCATTTATTCAATGGGGCAGAGATAACAATGCTTTATTCTACACAGGTTGCAAAGTATCATTATCAAAGAACACAGTTAGCAACAAAGGGCATAATTAGTCAGGAAGAAATGGACACATGTCCACTAGTTAGCAGAGTGCTGTACTGCTCTGACCATCAAAGAAGGAGAAGAGCGATTCCCAGATAAATATATCCTGAGGAATATTTACATTTTTAGGAAAAAAACAACTAATTTACAGTGAGGAAAGGCAAAACACTGTTTAAGTTCAAACAAGTAACTATCAAAAAAAAAGTCTCTTGAGTCTATCCTGCCTTACCTCCTTTTCACAATACCACTTTAAGCCAAGAACTTATGGAAAGTAGTGAAGTGCATCAGAAACTTAGCCTTGATGGGTGGAATAAGTATACAGAGTTCAAAATGGCTCCATGGAAAGAAGCAGGATTATCTGTTATATAAAGATATCATGATTCTTTTGTGACCATGGATGCCATCTTTATGCTACTCTTACTACTTTTGCTACTCTTGCTAGGTCTTTTAAATCCAAGGAGAAAGCAAGCAGCGAGAAAGTAAAAAATGGTTTGAAGTTGAGCTGAGGGAAGTAAGTAATTAATGAATTAATTCTGTGAGGAAAAGAGGAAGTAATACACATATAATCTGCAGTCCTGTAAGAATCAGAAATACAGGCAATTGGAGCTTTGGTCATTTCTCTCCCATAATTCATCCAGCAGGCTGGTCAAATAAGTGATAAATACACCATGAATTATAGCAAGATATGTCAAGCTATGAGCAGAATCATGTCATCATTCAGATCTCTGAAACTGAAAGGGAAAAATAAAATATACCAAGATATTAAAATACCATTTCTGCAATAAAAATGCATATTAGAACATACTTTAAATATTAGTAATACTTGAACTAAACAACCTTACCTCAACTCCCCCCTGCAGTGATTTTGCCATCATACTACATTAGGAGAAAGAAATCCTTTCCAAAGAGTAATCAGCTTAGCTAACCATACACCATTTAAGACTACACAGAGCAGAGTATTAGCCATTCAAATTAAATGTGTCCTTTCTGCCTGGCAAGTACCATACAGTTCAAGGTGGACTTGAAAACTGAGACTGGATCTGGGTCAATGTGATCTCAATTGTCATTTTCAATAACCAAAGTACAGCTAGCACCTCCCCATGTAACTATCGTGGAAAGGGACAGGGACAAAATGCAATGTTCTGAAACAGTTTTTATAGAAATTATGCCGTGTTTCTGACATGTATTTGGTCTCTGGAGTTGTAGTCTGTTTTAATCACCTACTTTGCCACCTTTCAAAATGAAAGGGTAACAAGTACAAATTGTATCTATAAAATAGCATCACAACTTTATTCTCAATGGCTAAGTATTGAAATGCAAGCATACATTATAAATAGAAAAACAGCTGGCTTGGAGCACATTGCAAGCCACTAACACAGTTGAGGGATTTGAATGACATCATAACCCGTGAGAGCATGTTGCTGGCCAGCTGGTGTTATTTATAATATGCTCATAATTGAGGAAAAATAAAAAGGCAAAACTTAGGTATTACAGAATAAGCAAAGTTGAATTCTCTTTCTTCAAGTGTCATTTAAATTATCAAGAATAATTAGGAAGATTACTGATAAAAAAAGAGAAAATCACTTTATAATTATAACAGAACATTTAAGATTAAAGGCATGGAACAGTTCCTCAGACTAAGCTACTTGTAGTACTATATTCATAGCACTGTAGATTCTGAGAAATGATATTTCTCCAGTGTGGTTGCTAAAGGATCATGAAGCTATTTTGTCCTATTTACAAGTAATGTTCAGCAACCCTTTTATTTTTAGCAAATTAAGAAGTGCCATTTCAGGGTTAATAGCATAGAAGGATGGAGCTTTTAATTGTTACTCAGCATATAGGTGTGCCAAGTTCAATAATGTAAACATGCATAAGGAAACAGAAAGCTGTGTGTGTCTCTATATTACATAAATAAAATGCCTGTGTCTCTATGCATAAATAAGATATGTGTACATGAATATGCAGGTACACATACAGAATAACAATACATTATATACATATATTTGCATGTATTTTAAATACACACACAGAGACATACAGATACACACAGTCATCTGAAAGTTAGCTAGAATACATTTTCTTATTTTTCACGGCAGCATAAGCTTTTTTGTCTGCTAACCCCTCAGTCACTAATGCACATTCTTTTAAAGGGAAAAAAATATGCTTCTGTGCTCTAGTTTTAAAATGCAAAGGTATGATGTTATTTGTCACCATGCCCAAAAAAGTCCTTACTCGGTAACTTTGCCAGAAGAGGGAGAGAGAGAGAAGGCAAATGCTCCCCCAGCTGTTTCCTGTCTACAGTGTCTGTGTAATGTAGATAAATGTGAGGATTTTCTCTAAATCCCTCTTCTGTTTGCTAAATCTCACTGTCACTGCTAAAATCAGAGCAGATAGAGCCTGCGCAATGGAATAAAGTCCTCAATATTGAAATGTGACATTGCTCTCAACATCTCACATCTCTCTGGATTTCTTTTTTCTCATCATTACTGCTAACAAATTCATTTCCAGACTTTGCACTTTTAAGAAGCAATGGAAAAAATCAACAGTCTTTCAACACAATTAGTTAAGTGCTGCTTTTGTGATTTCTTGAAGGTAAATCTTTATTACTATTTCAAATCATTTTTGAGTTTTATTTTACTGTGTATTGTCTGCTTCTGGTTTGGAGAGTATTGTGCACTTTTCAATAACATTATTTTAGAACTGAGAATTATTTATAAATTGCTGAACATGCAATTTTATGTGATCTGGAAAATGGCTGTATGTAATAGTTGCAATTACCTAGATAACTGTAAGGGTAAACTACTGCAGATACATGTCTTAAATTTCACTTCTATTCAGGGAACTTTACGTATTTCAGTTATGTCATTATTAAAGGGTCCAATTACATCATTGTCTATATTGTTAATTAATGCTTCTGAAAACAAGAACTTTTAGCTCTTTTCTGCAGGTGCAGGTTTTTACAGGAATGTGGGCTTTATACACATGTTAAGTTTCTACAGTTTTAAATACACAGTTACAGATAAAATGTTCATACTTTCACATTGAAACTTTTAAGGCATGTTGTCATTGCAGCAATTTTCTGGCAGCATTGTTGCATTTACTTTTTTTTTTGCTTTCATGTATTAAAAGTAAATGTGAAGTTCAGTTTGTTTTCTACATTAGAACCCAGCTGCAACTCTTGCTGACCTTGCATATTTGTATGGCTTAAGCAATTGTACATTAAGAAAATGGAAATTATCCTATATTTTTTTCTCCAAGTTTTCCCCTTGCAAGGAGGGCTGTTTCAGGAAAGTTTTCATGTTAAGTTTCATGCTGTGATACTAAAATTTCTACTTACTAATAGAAATTCTCTTTAGATAAATTTGGCTTCAGTAGGTGCATTGACCTCTGTTTCTGTCAATTGGCCCTAGGTCAAGTTTCCACTATCAGCAAAACTATATCCTTCAAGAACTCTTTTTTTTTTTTTTTTTTTCTTTTTTTCTTCCTTTATGATGATTGCAAGCACACTGTTATGCAGCTGACAATTCTCCTGGTCTAATTGCTTAAGGCCTAATGAATTTTTGTTTATAGTGCCTGACACTTAAGCACATGCATCCCATTCTTTAAGGTGATCCAAAAAATCATGCTTGCAATAGCAATGGATGAAACTATACTCTTAATGTGCAAATGGGCATCTCTTCCAGTATTCTTGAATGGCAAAGACACCTTTGTTTTTAAAATGTTGAGCAAGGCATTAAGTGACATTAAAATTAGTATGATAATTCCTCAGCTGGTGCAGAATGCCCAGATTCCTTAAAATCAAATGGAACATATTGATTTACACAAGGCTAGGATACATGCCAGATTCTTTAATCAAAGTCAACAGTATGTAAAGTTTGATCCATTCCAAAGTATGTATGCTTTATTTACATAATAATAACCAGAGAATACTTTTATTACATAGTAATTGCATACTTCTAACTCCACTATGCCTTGGTAATTTGATCCAACAGCTATATTTTAAAATGTAATTTTAACCAAACTCTTTTCTATAGCATGTATTTTCCATGAAAACACTGCTCAAGATATTTATAATTACTGTAAATGCTATTAAACAGTGACCAAGCATGTGAAGAATTCTTATGTACAACTTGTGCCAACTTGAGAGTTTGTTAGAATAAGGGTACTTATGAAGAAAACTTAAGATGTAAAAGAAATATAGAGTGTTCATATGTGACATTCTTTTGTGGTGCCACTCTTCTGGACTATTAAAAGAGGAATGCAGCAAAAGCTGGTTATTTTACTAAGAAAAAAGAGGAAATTCCAGCTGTGAAAATATGGTCAGTCATTCTATGCAACTAAAAGAAGTGCTTAACCAGGCTCATCCTGAACCTGTATTCAATTTCCAAATGTAATTAGACGCTTCAGTAAACCCCACCCACACGCCAATGCATTTTTTTTAAACTCTCATCTTTCTAGGCAAAGTGGGGACACTGTAAGCACCCTATGTGTTTGTAAAGAACCTGAGGCCATATTGGGTTACATCTTTGTATTTTCTTAAGAATATTCTCCTCAGACTTAAATGGGAACTTTGATCTTATCACCAAGATATTGAATTAGCTAGAGTTACACTTAATTAAAATGATGAAGTAAAGTTAAAGTCTTAATTCATGTTTTGGCATTAGCTTTGATGAAACAGCACTTATTTTTTTTTAAAAAAATAATTGATTGGTCCCTAGAAACAAATGAGTCTCTTCTCCCCAAAGTTTTCACTTGTTTGCAAGTTCTTAACTGTTTTTAAATTTGGGGATAAAGTGTAGAAATTCTCTGTGGTTTATACTGTGCAGTTTTTTTGGCTTCCACTAAAGGAAAAACAGTGGAGAATCTGTCTTGTCCTAGTTCAGTGCTGATATTTATCTTAAAATGTAACCCAGCTGAAAAGTCTAAAAAAAATACAAAATTGTTAAATGTCTAAGATTTATGTTTATTTCTGGCTCAAATGTTATACAAGAACAAACTGTTAAATACATAATGTTCTTACATTTATAATGTTTTTTAGCCTCCTGAGGCTGTGTGTCAAACAGCTTTCTGCTTTACCTCTTCAGAACTAGGAACAGGGAACCATCTTAAACTGCAGGTGCATCACATTCATCTTAGAAAATCAAAAATATGGCAAGGGAAAAAAGAAAGTGATGTTGTTAAAATATGGTAATATTACAGGAAGTAATGCCTTATGTTATCATCATTCATTTATAATCTGATCTTCCTCCATCTGCCATTGAAGTCAAGTCCATGCATTAATGCTTGTTGGCTTTTCCATTGTAAAGTTGGCTAAAGACTCCTGTGAATGGGAAAATAATTATTCTAACTCTTTATGATATATCATGGGATTCAGATTTGCTCATTATTTTCACAGTAGAAATATGATCAGAAAAAAAGAAAGTAAAAGGAGGGGAGGCAATATATTCTTACTTATTTACTGATTTTTCTCCTATTCATCTCTGATTTAAGTTGAAGTAGGGGACTTATCCACAAAGTGCTAAGGTCCCTTGGCAGGAAAAAAAGGCATTCTTAAAAATTATTGACATAAACTAGAAAGGACTCAGTATCACCATGGCTCAGATCCAACATGAGTAGATAACAAAAAATTTCACCATTTTCAAAAGTTCAATGAAAAATATGAGGGAATGGCCCCTGAAACCTTGAAACAAACATGAGGGAAGATTTTTACTCTCATTTTTACTCATTTTACTCCAATTACTTGTATTTGTCTACTAATAAAAAAACAGCTTTAAGCCAAGTCTAATTGTACATGTGAAAAGGATTTGTAACTTCTCACCTGCAAGAGTACTAACCCTTACCTTGAAACAGAATCAAATTATATTTTGATTTTTATCTTTTGAAACTAACATTTTTGTTAAGTGATCTACCAAATCAGCTCAAAATATTCACTTAGCCCCTGCCTCACTGCTCCGCTATGCAACATAAATGTTTTCCTATTACATTAATAACAGTGTCCAACAAAAATGCTATCTTCTTTGGCATATTAGTCATAATGTTGATTGATATAAATAGACAAAAAAAAGGAAGCAGACAAGCAGAATAGTTCAGATTTATACCCCCAGAACTGCCCCTTCTTTAGGCATATGTCCAAGAGAAAAATTAGTTTGTATACCAAATGTAAGAAAGAAAACAATCATTATCTGAACTAAATGAATATAATAGAGATCAGTGAGTCATACTTCCACTAAACACAAATGCAAATCATCACCACTCTTACTAGACATCCCTTTAATTTCTTGAATTCTTCCAATCGTTTTCTCCCTAGAAACAGGAGGTTGGAAGGAATTTCCTGAATCAATGAATCTGGTCCCCTACTTTGGAAGGTGCCACATCAACTACACCATAACTTTATCAAGCTCTACTTTAAAGCTTTTTTTGTTTTGTCCATCTCTTTCCAAGTGTTTTGGGTTTAATCAGCTCTTCTCTGTCATATGTAACCTTTAATTTTCTCAGTATATTAGCAGACAGCAGTCATGTTCCCTCTTAGCCTACTTGTTCTCAGACAAAACAATTCAAGGTTGTCTAGTCTTCCTAACCCTAACTATTCTGGCCTTTCCAAGTAAGAACCATAAATCATGATCCGCTTCTAGGAGGTTCCTTAACTACATGTGAACGAGAAGCAAGAATATTCACTAGAGGAAGTCATCAGTTTACAAAATGCATGGAATATGTAGAGTGGCAATATTACTGTGAGACCTTTCCTGATGTTGTGGTTATTCTTGTTTAACAAATTACACTACGCACGCATTCTCAGCTCACAAGGGTGCAGTATCTCATTTTATTTAGGACTCTGCTGGGAAACTCTGACACAGTACTCTTGCTTCTTTGGCAGGTGAAGATGCACACTGTGTCCTACATTCATTTCTTCTACCTTGGCCTGTGTTTGCTTACCTTAACCAGTTCTGCTGCTGCTGGCCCAGAGACGCTTTGTGGTGCTGAGCTGGTTGATGCTCTTCAGTTCGTATGTGGAGACAGAGGCTTTTACTTCAGTAAGTCAACTCTTTCTTTCATATAACTGCTAAACTTCTCCTTGTAGACTTGGGGTTTGCAACTGCTCTAAGCAAGTGCAAAAAATAATCAAACTAGGCTTCAAAGTATTACTACTATTCTGTCTCTGAGATGCCCATATTCGCACTGAAAATGAAGTCCTAGTAAATCATAGAGTTGTGCCTGTGTTCAGCCTCTCCGAGGTTTTAATGAAATTTCCTTTTCAAATATGTTATTGTTTTTAACTACTTCCCAGCTGTTGCTATTCCACCTGCTCTACTACAACTTTCTCCTGGCCAGACACTGAAATTAAGGGAATGACTGGACATGCTTAGACCCAAGATATTCATGGGGCAGTACTGCATGTACCTATTATGTCAGACTACTTGTAAACAGCTTAGTACACATTGTATCATATCAAAACCACGATAAGATTCAACATCTGTTTTGAAAAAAGAAAATCTGGAAGACAGCAAGTAAAATGTTATAGCATCCAAGTGTCCACATACTACATCAGTTAAGTACAGGTGAAGGAAAATTCATTCATGGTGAGATAATAAGGAATAATCCCAGAGCAGAAAATAAACAAAATTAAGTCTGTAACCACATGAATATATTAGTATTTGAACAACATTTTAGAGCAAGACCTACACCATGGGTGTGAACATAACGATGATTTTCCTTTGCTGTGTTTTATATTGTGCAAAGCTGGAGCAATTAGATGAATTAACTCTTTTATCTTAGTACGTTCTTACAAGCGGTGTCAAGATCAAGAAGTACAGAACATGTAAATAATAGAACTCTATTTCTAATTTTCAGCTATTTGCTACTCAAATATCATGAAGTTAATGAAGCTTTTAGTTGGGAATATATTCATTCTTTAAGACACGTTAAAACATGCTAGAACTTGTGTGATCAGAGCTTCTGAAACTAGTATTTACCCTGTATAATAATGTGTCCCAGGTTATTCTTGTTTGAAGTTACCTTTCTTTTATGCCCTCAGTTGTCTTTCTAAAGAGGAATGTAACTAAAAAGAAGATCAGGCTAGTGAGGCTATAAAGACAAATATTTACCTAAACATTCTTTTCTATTTATTTCTGTGTTTTTTTTCTTTTCCTATAACGTCTAATTTTTAAAAAACATTTGTAATGCTCTTTTTATCCTAATAATTCTTGCCTTCTAAGATATCATTTTTCTTTTTCTGCTTGGGTTCTCCTCCTATCATCCCTTTTCATTTTTATTCATGGAGAAAGATTTTTTCCTTGCTTGCTATAAAATATAATCACAGAAATCCACACTTTTGCATCTTTGTTTTGATGAATAGCTAGATTTCCTCTACATGCAAGTTGCTGTTCTTTTCACTATCTTTTTGGCACTTTCAATTAAACTTCATTCTTCCGAAACTCAGAGTCTTAGTTTCGTATATGCTCAGTAGTTCATTAGAGAACCCTTAATTCTGTATTTAATACTTCACCTATCGCTAATCCATTTGTTTAATTTAGCATGCTGGTGCTTAATAATACTAAAATATTGGGATCTCTCTTCAGGACTTTAAATGTTTCTAACAATTATCTGATGTTCATTTGAACACTAAAATCTGTTATATTCAGCAGCAGCTGAGTTACACTTAAGGGGTTATTTCAGTGCCACGCAAATACTTACTTTTATATGGCTGGCATGGATGAGATGCCCTTTCTTGAAAGGCCTATCTATCTCCCTTTCTCTCTCTACATGAGAAAACAAGGAGACAATAAGCTATATCCATAGAAAAATGTAGCAACCTTTTTTTTTTTTTTTTTTTTTTTGACTGTCCTACTGTTTTTACTAATCTTAAAAATATTTTCGGTTATTTCTCTTTGGTACAATGTTTGCTACTTGTGTGTGGAATTATCACAATTGCCTACCAATATAGTTGGCTGCAACTACAGATCATATCTAAAGTTATATGTCTTCTATGTTTTCCTTAAGGTAAAAAAGCTGTGTAACTGTTTTCCTTAAGTTAAAAAAACTGTAACTTGCTAGTCACCAGCAATAAATGAGCTTGATTTCAAAACCTAAGATATTTTAAAGTTAAACAATTTGTTCCAAATTTCTAGATTCCCTAAACTAGATTAGCCTTACTTAAAAATACAAGCATGGATTTTGGAAGTTTTAAATGAGCTCATCAGCTGCACAGTCTTGACTTGTGTCTGCCATCAGTAAAGACTCCCTCTCTGGTTTCCTTTATTGTATGCTTGCATTTTCAGTTTTCACCTAAAATTAATATAACTGTTGACCCAACTGTATGAAAACTAACTGTAAGCAAGAACTCATAAATTGTCCCAAGCTCATTCAGTATCCTAGGAATCCTCTGTCTGATCAGAGTTATTTTTCTGTTTTGTAGTCTCATCAAGGATTTATTAATCAATGATCACCTGATTTCAGAAAGACTTGAACTGTTGTAATTGCAGTCAACAAACGGCAATTTCAACATTCACTGGAATTTTATGCAGTTAATACATGGGTCTTAGGTGCTAATTAATGTGCATTCCATATGTGACCCAACTTGTGATTCATGAGCAATTAAATCTGTCTTAGTCTACTGTTATTTGTTGATATTTAATGTAAAATATAAAACTGTAGGAAAAAGTAAGTCCAGTAACACTTTTAAAATATCCTGAGATCTTGAACCTCATATCAAATATAATATTGCAACATATGTAAACTAAAAATATTAAATTGCCACATATTGGGCATGGTCCTGTGTCACGTGCTCTAGGGAACCCTGCGTGTGCAGGGTGGTTGGACTAGATGATCTCTAGATCCCTTCCAACCCTAGTGATTCTACAATTCTATGATTATTGTTTAAAATGCTATTCCATTTCACCGTACTTTTTAAGGAGGCCATATCATTTACAGAGGTAAAAATCCAGTGAACTATTTTTCTTTTACTGTGAAATGAATGTCAGTTCCAATTGTATTATAAGCCTCCTATTCTCACATTCTTGTTCCTTTATAAAAAGTATAATCGGAGGTTATGTTTGCCTTTAATTTGCTCAGGAAATAATTGTGAGGGAAGTTTTATTCTTCCATCATGCTGTATTTCACTAGAGACGTCAAATATAAAGAATATCTTTTGACTGAGGTGGAACTCCTGGTTCAGATTCAAGGTCAAAACTTCTAAATATTCCTTGGGAGTTGTGGGTGGAAATGAAGATAGAAGAACTGTGCTACTTTCTGCTGAAATTCTGCATTTGACAACCACAAGGCTAGCTACAGCTAGGAATGGAAAATAATCCTTTATCATCTAGCTTATGCTGCTTGCAAAAACTGACTTCCTCGTTATAAAAGGAAATTCTTCACAGCTTTTGAAAGGAACACCAACTACTTACCACACACAAAGAAAAATATTGACCTCAAGAGGAAGGCAGAAGCTTTTTCTAAAACTTTCTTTCTTCATGAGGTAGACTGGCAAAGAGCTCTTTTTTTTTTGCGGGGAGCCTGGGGAATGATGCCACAAGAATCCCAGTACCTGTGCATCTGCTTTTTTCCCTGGTTACATGTAATCCCAGCCAGCACTAGCTACTTCTTGGACAGCTTTTACTCTCCTATGATTCACCAGTGCAGATAATACACCACCTTGCATTTAGCAACCTTATGTTTTTTTTTAGCATGATTTCTGCCACTGAAGTACCTGCTGTGTTATGTTAGGAGAAGCCAACAAAGCAGGAATCTGGCCACAGTTTTCTATTCCTTCCAAAAGAACCTCTGGAAGAAAACAAGCAGCTATAGTTTGACGTAGCTGTCTTCAGTTAATCCTTCTGCAGTTTCAAAAATCTAGACTTAACAGTCTTGAAGCCTGCCATGTTCAGTTGACTGTTAATGTCTAGAAATGTCTATCATACCACTACAAAACTATGCTGAGGGCAGAAACTATAGGTAAGACCGAAAGGGCAGGTTACAAGACACTTACAGAAGTGTTAGCCTGGAAGGGGGGAATTTTTACTTGAAATTTTTTACTAGTCCTATCACAAGATTTACTTTGTAGATTACTCAGAAAAGGAGACTGTTTCATTTCTTCTTTCCAGTTTGATGGACCATTTTAGCTCACGCTATGTCTTGAGGACTCAGTAACATAAATAGGGAGAGCAATTGTGGTTTGCTTTATAGACAAAATGCTATCTTCTTTTTGATCCAGCTTTTGCTCCTTTAAAAATATATGCCTTTCTTTTTCAATAAACAGACACTAATTCAGTTAACAAAACATCCAGAAGATGATTCAGGCACTCCTTATTATAAGTGTCTATAGACTATTTTGCTCATTCCAGTTTCTAAAGCCTAAATTAGATGGCAAATAGTATCTGAGATCATGGTACAGGGTATCAATTTCATTAAGTTATAAAACCTTTTTTTCAGTTAAAAAAAGGGGACTGTCAATCTTAAGTGAATCTTCTGAAGCATCGCTTGCACAGAACACAAGGAGCCAAATTTAGAGGCATGACACAGTGACTGATACTCTTCAGGGCACAGAGAATGACCTAGTATGAATGACCTCATACCCAAGAATGAATCCTACAACAGACAAAGGCTTTACTAGTATACAGCCCTTATGATCCATGTGTTAAATGCCTTGTAGAGAATCATTACAAATTTTTACAGCTTATTTTTCCCGCTAAGACTATCAGAATCATCCTTAGTAATATCCTCAGCTCTGAGCATAAGAATATTAGGTTATAATCACCAAAAAACAGGAGGGGACAAACTTTTGGTAATCAGATCTGTCATTATATCTTGTTGCTCTGTAGAACCAAAGTATAAATGGAGGAATCGCTGCCTTACAGAAGAGGAAATTAAGGGCTTAGCAACAGGCAATTGTGTTTTGCTTCTTCCATTCCCTTTTAGTTTAACAGCTTCTCCTTTACATCAGGAAGTCTGCTTTTAAGATGTTTTTAAGGTTTCTAGGCCTGTCAAATCTATCAACGTAATTACAATAGAAGGAATTGCATTCAGTTCTTTAACTACTTCATACCTGCAGGGACTATGAGTCATTAGCTCCTCTGTGTGTCCCTGACTGAAAGCAATGCTATATTATAAGCCCAGGAAAGTAATGCTGAAAAGCTGAGGTGGCCTATGATGTTAGTGCAAAACTTTGAGAAGAAATTGGTCATCTTGGCTATGTCCGCACTCAAACTAGGAGATTGGTTTTCAGTTTCTTGATCTGACTGCATGCCCCATTTAAGCCAAACTCCATAGCAAGGAGAGACCTGAGTGTATTTCTCCACATTTATCTGCAGGTTCCTTACTTCTTCCAGGTAAGCTACCTGTAACAGCAAGCTAGCCTAGGGGCAAAAGGCCCCCAGGGTCATTGCTCAGGACTGTTGACGCAGTGATTGATATATCTCAGTAAAACAAAGGACTCCTGTGGCTTCAGGAGTGAAATCAATGTAAAATCAATAGTACCTGATGAACAATAGCATAGTGTGCACTGTTGCCCTTCTAGAAATCATTGAGGAAATTCTTCAAAAATAATGCAGTCTCTGAAAGAATTTTGCACCTTTTTTTTTTTTAACACATTAAGAAGGGCTGGGGAATGCACATAAAGGCTTACCTTAATCTGCTGAGGTTAATATTCCTAAGGTACCTCTAATCACAGAGAGTGAAGTTCCTCCAGAAGATGATTCAGGCACTATGATAGGCTCCTGAATCATCTGCTAGAAAAGCCTGTTTCTCAACATGGACTACAGAGGGAGCCTGGGAAAATTTAGCCCGTAAAACAGACTGAAGTTGGACTCTAAAACAACTCCCTTCTACAACTACTCATCTTGTCCCCAAGGTTTTTATAGTTTTCCAACCAGTTTGCTTTTCATTAGGTGGGACCACAGTAGTAATGATAATAATGAAAAGATTTGCAGCAAACCATTAATCAAAAGTTCCCGCTACCAAAATCAAATGAATACAATTTCTCTATAAGTTCTATATACATGCACGAAGATTAGCTGTTTGACCTGAGACAGGGCAATGCATTCTGTGATGTTTGCTGTTGTCTGTGCACTAGAACAAATTCTGAATTTAGCAAAAAGCTGTCATTTGATATCTGAGTACTTAATTGCAATAAGTATATGGATATTTAATGCATTGTTTAGTTTCATGTTGACTAAATTCACTTAAAGAAGCTCTTGGCAAGATCAGCATTAATTCTTGATATGGTTGCTTCTATTTATTTTTCACTGAACCTTAAATACCAAGAAAACCCTTCACTGATATCAGCTCTGGCATTTTCTTAATACAATTGGCCCAAACCTTTACATATGGTCTCTTTCCTTTGTCCTGATATTAGTAATGGCTTTGTAATATCTGATCAACAGCAGCAAAAGTCACAAAGTTAATTATTCAATTGACAAGACCGATGCAGTCTCTTAATTAAAACTTTCTGCTTTATTTACTTGAGCATCTAGAGCAATCTATATGGAGTATTCATTCAAAGAAAGAAATTTATATAGCCATTTCTCTAAAGCTTATTCTGCACTTCAAATATTATGCATATGTTTCAAACCCTCTCTTCACCAAAAATCAAGTGGAGACTTCAGGTAGGGTTCATTTTAGAGCTTTGCTGGACAATAATGGACTTTAAAATGTTTGTTTAACAATATCTAAATGTAAACATTTCCCTGAGATAAAAGTTTAATTGTTCAAAAATAGGATAGCATATGAAAGGAATAATGGACAGTTGAAACAGTCCTAAGTTGCATCAGCAAAAGCATTGCCAGCAGATCAAGGGCAGTAATCCTCCCCTTCAGCCACATGAGGAGTACTGGGTCCAGTTCTGGGCTCACCAGGATGGAAGATATGGAGCTACTGGAGCAAGTCCAGCAGAGGCCTACCAAGACTGATCTCTCGTATGAGGAAAGGCCTAGCGAACTGCCTAAGAGCAATCTTATCAATGTGTATTAGTATCTGAGGGGAAGGTGTAAAGAGGATGAGGCAACATGCGCAGTGGTGCGCAGTGATAGGACAAGAGGCAACAAGAGGCAACACACTGATACACAGGAAATTCCATCTGAACATGAGGGAAAACCTCTTTACTGTGAGGGTGACAGAGCACTGGAACAGGCCGACCAGAAAGAAAATATTCTAACACTAGTCATTATTACCAAACATATAACGCACCTAAGTAACACCCCAAACCACTTATAAATGGGAACTTTTAAAGTGAGTACTCCTGAAAATTGTTTTGACTTGACTTTGATGTTCAGTCATCTCCTATTAATGCTGTGGATAAAAACCTATATTACACACACTAACTGTATTTCACTAACAAGCCTGAATTCTTAAGAATTTTTAAGTGTCGTGTGGCTAATTCAGAGGTAGAAGAAGCACAGAGTTGCTTGAAAGGTGGTAAATGAAAGATGAAGTTATAGCTGTGGCCATGAAAAGATAAGTACATTCTAAACTAGCTTTGATGTTTGTGTGATAATGGTTTGGAGCAGGTAGTTGTTCTTCAGAATTGCAATAACTATACTGAAACATTCTTTTAACAATCAGCCCCATCAAAATAACCAGATTAGAGCTTCTAACACAATTTTTATTATAATTCTTTTGTAACTCTTAATTGATTAAGTTACATGAAAGATAATAAGAATATCTATTTTAGGTTAACATGGCATTGAATCATACCTTGAAAGTTCTGTAGAAAATACAAGGCAATAATTCGTTTCCACATCCCTGAATTCCTGAATTACTAGTCAACAGGTCTTCCATGAAAAAAAACTTAGTTTTTCCTACGTATTTCAAGTTTTATGTTTCTTTCCATTAAAGTTTCCAGCCTTTCACAGACATATTTAGTTTGGCAGGAAGAATCTGGTGACTCATATACTGAAGAGATTTGAGAGCAAGCTACTGAAAATGTATCTAATTTCTTCTTGTGTAATTTGGGAGCAAGCTACTGATAGTATGTCTAATTTTCCTAGTTTAATCAGATGTATTATTGGCAAATATATGTCCTGAATAAAAGCCATATTTATTCCTAAAATATATAGCTAAGATTAAACACCATACACATTTGCTTTTAGAATGCTCCTAGCTTTTTCTAATTGCTTCTGGCATTATACTCTAAATCAATGGGGCACTGAATGAAAATATAACAATTTGCATTATATTTAGGATTTAATATTAGTGTATATTTAGGATTTAGTATTAATATTAGGATTTAATAATATCAAAGAAGTGGTGATGCCTTTTTTTTCCAAGTGTCATTTTTTTTCAAAGGAATCCTCCTTTGAGGTGCATGGCAAAATAGGTAATGTTATTCCTCCATGATTCATATGGAGGATAAATGTACTAGAAAAGTTTTCACTTGTATTTAGCATTGATGATTGTATTATTTCCTTCACCTATTTTCAGACAAAAAGACGTCTACATTCAGTTCTTTTATAGACAGACAGTCTGTGATGAGCTTGTATCATATTCCTTTATTCACATACCAACTGACCTGTACAGGATGAAGAAGACTAAACAGAGGTTGATCCAATACACACAAGGAGATTGTGGTTCAGATTTATGCCATCTACTTTTAGGCACTTAAATCAAATGTCTCAGCTAAGAGCTCATACTACAGTCAGTAAAAGGAATTAGAAACTTTCAGAGCTGTCTTTAAGTACTGAATATCCCTTAGGACATTTTTCTTTTTTCACTGATTGTATAAGCAGTCTACAGCAATTGGACACTTAAACTGGTCCCTGAGTTAAGTGCCTAAATTTTGGTGGGATGCATCTGTTACAAACCATATGTCAGTGAACTCCCATGTGGAGATAAGGATGCAGTCTTATTTCAAATCAAAGCAAATCTAAGCTTATCCTAGCTGCCATGATACAAGACAGTTCAGCAAAGACCCAGTGCACTGTGGAAGTATCATCACTTAGTCTTATTCCTTTCACCTTCTTTGTGAATTGCCAGGGCTTTATTCTAAGTGTGAATTCTGTTGGATAACAGACTCCCTACTAATACAATGAAAGCAGAAGGGGAAGGCTATCTATCTTTTTTTTTCTTGATATAATTGATGGAATACTGCCATAATAAGTAACATGCCTGCCATAATAACTAACATTCCCTGATATTTTTATTCTTGCATAATGAGAAAAGTATACTTGCCCATGCCTAAATATCAAGCTAATTTTTTACATTACCATTCACACTCATTAATTTCTAGCCCTATCAATATACATGGCTCACCAGTTTTCTAAGAAATGGAAACAATAATAAAATTCAAAAAAAAAGTGACATCTAAATATGACACAGTAGTTTATCATGAGATACTGAGAGGTATGATTGATTTTTAAAAGATTGTGGAATTTCACTTCTATTCAAGGATACAGTCATTTCAAAAAGTGAAGAAGTAAACATAATAGGGTCTTTCAAAAATGATAGTGCACTTTTGTGTAAAATTTGACTACCTTTCTTTTTGAAAATATTGTAGTAAAATAGTACAATTACAGCTATAATGGCTTTATGTCAACTACTATAATTTTTGTTACATAGTGAATTCATTTTAGTTTTTGAAAGAGTAGGGATTATATCATAAAAGATCATTGATATTTTTCTGATATCACTAAGGTGAAAGCTAACAAAATGAGCAGAAGTTTTAACTGGTGATAGTCTTCCTATTTGTAGATCTTTTCAAATATAAATTGATACTCTGAAATTAAACAGATACAGGGCACAGCTGTGAAAATAGCTTTAAATTTCCATTTTTCTTTCTAGGATATTAATAAAGGAGAAAAGAGTAAGAACCTATTCAATCATTGCTACTAAATTCACAGCCTTGTCCAAGAGCTTTTCTGCTTCGCATCCAATCAAGAGTCCATGGATGCTATTCCAAGGTTATCTGGTAACTGCAACTGGCTTTGGCTCAATCCACTGAGGATAATATGAGCTAATTTGAGGAATTCTCCATGTTCACTAGAGAAAATAATTACCTCTTATCATTGATTTTCCTAGGTCTTTTGGCCATAAGTATCACTGTGCCACGAATATTTTCCCTTGACTTCATTCCCACTGGTTTCTAACCAGTCATCTGTTTTTCCAAAGAATTATTAGCTGAACTTCCAATATTTTTCCTCTCTGTATTATAAATATAGCAAAGAGGGTTTCTCTTGTGCAATTAGTAGATACTATTTGTGCCTGAATTGGAAGGCACAATTAAATACACATTAAAAATGCACTCATTCTTCATGTCCATTCAAACCAACATGAAGGGCTTGGATTGTACTGTTTGTATTTCACGTACACTTACCAATCATGTATGGTGTAAAATACTGAAAAATACTAATTCTTCAGACTTCAGTAAAGCTGAAGTGCCTAAATTGTCCTAACTTTTGTGGCAGCCAGGTGCATACATTTTTAAAAAAAAAAAAAAGAGGCCTAGCTTTTTTTGAGGTGTCATTCTACTTCCAAAAATGTGTATAAGTCTCAGGGAAAGTCAGTGAGACCTAAGAGGCTCCTAAAGTCATACAGGGCAGATTTCCAGTGGTTTTTAGGCACTGAAGAGGCAGATGGACACCCAAGAGATTTTCAAAAGCAATCATGTACCTAATTTGCATTCAAATCAATGATAGAGAGTCCTTGGGAATCATTCCCTATGCCATATCTATGTTTTTAGTAGCCTTAGTAAATAGGAGTCAGGGTCCATAGTTATTCCTCAAAATTTTGTTTATGGACCTTAATGAGTGCTTGTGAAAATCTATCACCACTAAAAGCTCTTTAAGATAAGAATTGGCATAATGACTTGGCTTCCTCTCTGACGTGAAACATACTAATACGCTTAGTATGAAATCTCCTTACTTCTAACATAAATGTGTGAGGCATCAGATGAAAGCTAATAATTTCCCAAGTGAGCTAAAAATAATGAAGTCTGAATTTGAATAAATATTATAAGAGGCATTTTGGAACAGACAGAGGTTCATAAGGACTGTGAATTCTACCTTTCCATTAACTTCATTTGCAAGATGTCAAACCCTAAATAAGTACCACGAACAATAAAAACTTAGCATGAGAAAACCAAATATCACTGCAGAAAGCTGGATACAATGAATATCTTATATATATCTATATATTTGTCTTCGACATTGAAAAGTGTAACTAAAAATACCTCAAAAGTGTTTAGGGGTTACGTCCATAAGATGTTTTATTTTGGAGGTTCATGTGCAATGTGAACAGACTAATAGGAACTGCCTCCAATGCGATTAGCACCCAAAATTGCATTAATTCTAAATGCATTGCAATGTTAAAAGTGAGAGAATCTTCAGGTTTTATGCAAAGGTATTAGTTTGTGTGATTCCAAATAATGCAGGGACCCATGAATTAAATGCCTAATGAAAGATCTACTTACTGAAACTGTGTCTTTCATTAGCCTAGGTGGACCCAAGAATCTCAAAAATAGCCAATGCTAGCCCTAATTTTGTTACTTTATATAATCACAGGCAAATCAATTTTACATTATGATAGTTTGTCATTAAATGACTACAGTCTTTTTAATAAAAATTTCATCTGTAGCTTACCAAAGATGAAGGCTGCTTGGGAGAAGGAACAAGTCATTCAGATATTTATTGTCTCTATAATGTAAGATGTGGTGTCATGCCTTATTGACTTCTAAGATCCAAATACTGCAGACAGTAAAGAATTGGTATTTTTCTCATAAACTCTTCTAGAGTGTTCATCACTGAAGTATTTGATTGCAGCACTCAGACAAATACATTATATCCTACAATTTCTTAGGAAATTACCCCTTTCTCAGAGCATTCATAAGTCTTTTTGCCGTAGTAATTGCATATCCAGTCTAGATGGGAAAGATTCATTTTGCAAAGTAATTTTAACATTTCTGCTAATACTCTACGTATTAAAAAATAGGATACAAATGTCAGCTAATTAAACCTCGAAATATAGTTAAGTAGTACCGTCGCTTTTCACAGGGGAAATTGAAGCCAAAAAGCAAAAGGAGATTTTATAATGTGTGGCTGTAAATGGACTACTCGTTTCAAAACATCCTCAGTATACGCCCTATCCTTCATAAGTTAATAAAGCACTTTTGACAGGAGAGCTGCAATCAAAAGCAATTTTTCCACTCTGATGTTCCACTCTTTTTCTTCAAAGCTACACACCTTTCCAAAGAATTATTAGCTTCTTTCTACTTTCATTGGAGCAACAGGAATTACCTCATTCCTGCGAGCTGCAAAATTTCCAAGGCAGGTGTTATGTAGACAGGAGCATGAAGAGATGCTACAAGTAGCTGGTGATAAATGCAATTCAATAGGAAATCTTCGACAATTTTAACTTAAAGAAATGTCTTGATCTATTTAGATTAAAAGCAATTAAGAAAAAACACTAAATCTTTTATTTTCCTTTTCAGCTAACTTAGGAGCTAATTAAATGTGGTTAAGAAAGGTCCTACATGTGTTCACAGGGTTCAACAATGTGCTGTGGTTGTGTAAACATCTCTCAGTGCTAGGTGCTCAGCCTAGAGCTGGAATAAATTCCCAGCTTGAGCAATGACCACATAATTTAGGCTTATCCACTCATGGCTGCTGTATTGAAACTACCAACAGCATGTCAAATAGTTCAAATAACTTTGTGATGTGACTGCTAGCAGAGAACTCCGGTTCATTTCTCAACAGTCACTATGTAAAATTAATGAAAATAATGCTTTTCACTTACCCAGTTTGTTGGCAATGGACAATATTCTACAATAACAACAACAAACAAAAAAACCCCACTACTTTGTGGGCTAAGTCCATATTAACCGTCCTTAACTAGACTTTTCAGACGAAGGAACTGATAACTTCTCCTCTTCCCTTTATTAACATATGTTATCTTTTTAAAAAGTATTCATTTAACTGCTTCCCTATAGTCTCAGGAGATGGAAAACTGTCTAGGAAACTGCGAACTAATTCTGTCTCAATAGGAGACTATTATCTTGCGGAAACAACTATAATCACAGAAAAATTGAGTCTGAAGTATACAGTTGAAATCTACAACTCCCATCACCTCTTATTTTGAGGCCATACAGAAAATACACCTTTTCTTTGAATCACCTCTCTCGTCAATTTGTATTGCATCCTTGTGCCATTTTTAAAAGAGTCATAATGCTATTTTAAAGTACTGCTTTGAGTTTATTTTAGACACATTTAAACTACAGTAATTTAGCTGACGGCTGTTTGATTTCAGCACAGCCAGTGAGAAAGCAAGCAATCCAATGACCTCAAGTTCACTGAGATTTTTGGAAAACAAAAACAAGCACTTGGAAGGCCACTGCTTTAACACATAGAGAAATATATCGAATACTTTCAAAGATATAAAATTCTTAGAACTGTTGGACAGGCTTCTGTGTGTGAACTCTCCTGTCCAAGTGGCATTGCTAAATACCACGACTCCAATCAGGAGGCTGACATCATGTTGTTGTGTAACTCATAACCATAGCAATGTCACTTTTTAAAATGCATTATATATGCATTCAGCAGCTTAAAATTTCGATAGTCTCAGATGTTAAATACGGCACAATTCAGAATTCACAATTTTGAAATATAAGTTCTTTATGTTTTTTGGAAAGAGGAAATAGAACATAAAGCTTTGGAAGCCAATGCTAACACTGGGAGCTTGGATTCAGAAAATGGACCCAGGTTTCATCACCATTATAACTGATGGTGATATAGATTGGACCTCCTAAACGGAGCTCCCATGCTGCTGAGTAAATGGCCTACCTGGCAGGTCACGTTAGCATGGTACAGGTCACGTGCGATGACTATAAGCAACAGAGAAGAGCACGTAAAAGAAACTGGGAGTGTAATCCTCCTCTCTCTTTCTTCAAAGCTGCACCTTTCCAAAGAATTATCAGCTTCTTTCTGCTTTTGTTGGAGCAACAGGAATTACCGCATACCTGTGAGGTGCAAAACTTTCAGGGCAGGTGCTGTGCAGGGCAGGAGCAAAGCACCGAGCAGGAGGAGATGCTACTGCCAGGTGGCTGGTAATATACAGAATTCAGTATTGCCAGGAACTAACAAAGAGAAGAAACATGTATTCTTTGCTGTAAGTAACAGCAAAGGGATAGGGAACATGTTTTAGGCTACCAGTCATAGAATATCAGTTCTGTACTGCAGCTGTGAATCAGAGATGCTGTATCAGACTGGTTGACCCTTCAAGTGATCACAGTCACCAGCACAGGGGTAATGAAGCCACTATCATCTTCATAATCCACTGAGGAATCACTAATACTGTTTTTCTGTATAAACTATGAAGTAAAGACTCACTGCATCTCTTAGATTACATGCTATTCAATGAGTTATGAGGCTGTACTTTCACAAGATAGCGGATGATTTGCCTCGTAGTATACCATCCTGAATTCCTCTGGTGAGAAATAACAAAATTAGTTTGTCTAGTCTAGTCTTTCAACACTCAGTAACTTTAATTGCCACTTAAAGCACACAAGAATTCTGGACACAGATTACTTACAGCATCTAACACAGTCACTTGGTTTCTTGACATGCCACACAAGATGATGTTCTTGTTGCTAATCAAGTTCTCATATACACATATTTGTTTATAAATTTTGCGATCATAAAAAGAAATAGTGGCATATTGAAATGGATAAGTCCAGTAGTACACAATTATGGGTAACACAACCCCTTTGTATACACCCCATGAATCCAGAAATAGGAATTCTGAATGTGAGAAGCCTCATTGGTGTAAGCTCTCTCTCACCTTTTAACTTTCAGAGGACACAGTGAGTCTGTTATTGAACAGGGAGTGGATAAAGAATAAAGCAGCTAGGAGGGCTATGGCTATTTCTAGCTCTGGCAGTAACTAACTTGCATAACCTTGAAAAAATCATTTTATCTGTATTTGTCTTACTTTTACCGTGTGTGAAAATGAGGCAACAATGTTTATTCACCTTTTAAATGCTTTTGAAATCCATGGATTCAGGTAACCATTCACATCTATCCAAAACCTACTTTTTTTTTAGAAGGTCATCCAGGTAGATCCACCACCAGTAGAGGGTAGCTCCACCACTAGTTAAAATTTTAAGCAAAATGCCACTTTACCAAAAGTTAGGCAATAACACCTCTAGGCATTGGAAGATATTGCTTTTGATTTCAGTAGAAATAGATGTGGGGCTTAATAGATGCTATTTTGAACAAAAAGAATATGTTGAAAAGGGAAACATGGAAAAAGCATAACCTTAGTTTGCAATTCATCTCTAATCATGCTCACCTTTTACCTTGATTGTAGTTTTCTAATACTTTTCTTCATCTGAAGACTATTGCAGAGCTCCACTAAATTGCAAGCTCTGTCTTCATGTGCGCTCCAGATTGCTCTGTTAATCAACCTGGTGCAATGTTTCAATCTTTATTTTACTTTGGGGTGTAAGTTATGAGTCATCACCATTTCATTTTCTCTGAGCCTCCAGCTCGTGTTTTCTCCCTTTCTTCCTGGATGTGTCATAACAACTGCATTGTAACATCCTAGTTAAAAGGTAAAGGCCAGCAGACATCTGCTGGTGACACAGTATTGTGCTCTCGCTCTGATTCCCCACACACTCCGCTTTTCACACCACCTTCCTTGTATCCCTGCCACAAAGTGATACAGCCTAGTAAGCAATTTCCTTTCATTCCCCACAACATTCTGCCAACACTAACACAGAGACGAGGCAATAAATCAATACAGTCATCTCATGGCAAAGCCCACTGGCTTTGCAGGCTCTCTTCCTAGCTCCCCTTCTATCAGCATTCCACAGGTTAACTAACTTCCCTGTAGTCAGGACCTCCCTGTACGTAGAATATGTGCTACTTCCAGGTCAGTACTATGTTAAGTAACAATAAAGGCTATATTCTTCCAAAGTGCTAAGCAATTTTGAGAAAACCAGTAGTGAAAAGTCACGTCCTTTCAAACTTAATAGAAACTCTGTTCAACGGTTTCCAGCATTTCTGGAACGTTATAAAAAAATCCCCTAGGCTGAGCTTTGAGATTGCCATTATTAAGTTAAAGGAATAAATGCTCTTCTTTTTAAAATAGTCTTTTTTTGTCATCAGAATTGCATGTAGAGGATAAAAAGGTGAGAACTGGCAGCATGAAGAGTGTTACAGGGAAGGCAGAAAAATTTCATCTGGAAAAGGTGTACCAAAAGAAAACAGAATTTAAGAAAATTTAAAAGTTGCTATTGAGGTTCAGTGTTTGGCAGCAACCTTCCCTGAACTAGGACTTTGATTCTTTTGAGGGTAAATCATGTTTGAATCAGGTTTCAAGGACAATTCTCCTCTCACAAACACAGCACATGAAGTTGCATCCAGTTTTTCTTGTGGCATCTGACTGGGAAGTTTACTAGCAATTGCACGTCAGTAGTGGCTACACAAGTAGCAGTCTGTAGTCCTGGCTGAAACCTAGAAATCTGCGGATTTTCAGCTTCTAAATCATTTGTGGATCTGATTCTTAATCCACTACATCAACTCCTTCACATTCCTGCAGCATTTTGAATTAAACAAGAAAATAATGCTGTTTGTGTTTCTGTCTTCCCACTGACATCAAATAAATAAAAAAACTCCACAAGTCTGTTGCATTGAAGTAGCAAGATTAAATGCTCTGAAGCTCTTCAGCTGAAGCTGAAGCAATCCTTCAGTTCTCAATGTTTCCACAGTATCCATCACATGATCCTTGTTTTCTAAGAAGATCCTTGTTTTTTTTTAGTGTTGTTTCCTTTTTTTACTTTGTCTCTTCAACTTTATTCACTAAACACACCACTTATCAGAGGGTGTCGGTCTCTCTCTTTAAAAGTACCTTCACCAAACCACTGAAGCACAAAGTAGCCACATTTTGCATAACTTCAGCCTCAATAGAACCCAACAACCAATGCTTTTAAGAGAAATTTTTGCTCCCTATTCAGATAGAGAAATGTCAATATCAGGCTGCTAGTTCTGGTCTGTCAGCAGTGACCAAGACAGCAGCCTTTCTAATTAACAAAAGAGTTGCCAGATGTCAATTTCTTGGCATTATCATGGGGGAGGTATAAAAACAGTTGTGGAAACATGGTTCTTCAGAGAATTATACTGATAAATACATATACCTGACTAATAAATTATTTCCCTTTTGTTTTCCCCAAATTCCATCTTCACAACATGTAAGTGTGTGGGTTATTCCTTAAAACCTTTCCAGAGAAGAAGTGGTTACCTTTTATTACAGGGTGGTTATTTTTTAATACAGGCAAAATCACATTGCTTCTAATCTTATTGTCAGAAACAACTCAATAGTTTTAGCTAATCCTTTTTCTCTCTCATTCCTTTACAAGAAAACAAACAAACAAAAAATTGGCAAAAAGGATGCTATGCATAAATACACAAAAACTGAAGGCAAAACAGGTAAGTTGGCTGAAGTTACAACAACTTTTAGGAACAGGTTGACATTAGAATGTGCCAGACAATCTAAAATTTAGGTGATGCTACCTGCTCCAGACATGGGTATCAACAGAAATGTTATGGTATCAGATAGTCATAATTTACACAGATGATTACCAGGCTTTGTGTTCTGCTGCTCAGCTATTGATAGTTTTGGGGAATGTTTAGTTTGCTTTTGTACAGTTATTTTATTTTCAAAAACTTACATGTATCTCATGTGCAATAAGACAACATGAATTGCCGTGTAGGGATTGGGCTGCCCCTCACTGATTCAGCTTGAGCTATACCACATGCCCTCTAGTCCATCCAAAAGAGCTAATCCTTAGTCTTTTGTCTTCTACATCCACTACAAACAACCTCATTCTGTGCCAGATGACTGAGACAATAATGAATGAGTGGTCCATGGAACAGTTTTAGCAATTTCTGTAGAAATGAGTCAAAATGAGTCTGAGCAAGATATGAGGGATGGTGCAATAATGTCTAGTTTCTTCTGAACAAAAACAAAGAACAAGTGTCCTATCACTGACATTTTATCTTTAGCCAGTATGGTGCACAAATGTGAAAATTTACAATGTGAAATAATAAATGAGAAACGTCTGCTCTATTAGGAAACAAATACAGTACTCAATAATTACTACCAGCTTGAGTACTAAAATGGTAACAGCATGTTTGAATTCTTAAGTACTGCGTTTCTTAGCAATTTTACAGTGTATCAGCTTGAAAGACATGCTAGATACTTGCCAGATGTGATACAGTGGTAGAGGAAAACTATAGCAGAGAGACTATTTATCCTTAGATCACCTCTCTCTTTTCCTTTCAAACCAAAGATAAATGACTTCAGAATTTCCTAATGATCTTGCAAGATAAATATTAAAAGTTAGAACAGCTAGAAATTACTATATTGAAATAAGTATTATATTTTTTTCATTCTAGTGCTAAGAACATAAACCTTTCCTAAGTCCTGCTTATCAGTACAAAAGACCTAATGCAATGACGTCATCCTGGAGTAGGGGAAAGGATAATCTTCCTCGTTGCTGCATTAGCAAAGAAAGACAAGGAGTTCCGATAAACACACCACCCTTCATGCATAAATGTTTAACTACACCCAGTCCTAAACTCTGTTATACCAGGCAGATGTCACAGATTGTACAAGCCATGCGTTGTTTCCGATATTTCCAGTACCTTTCCTCTGTACAGTACAGCAATATGTTCCAAGGATTTTTTCCGTGCTCCATCTCTGCTCTTCACCTTCACTCCACCAGCTGTCACTCCAGTGACATTTCCCAAGCTGAAGCTGACAAAGGGCAGGGCAAAGCTTAAGTGCTTAAGCTGTGGAGATCAGTAGCAATATTTTAAAATATCACATGACACTGTGTTTTGCAGGCAATTTCTAATATTGTTACTTGAATGGATAACAGTGTTTAGCACATAACCAGTTACAGGAAAATGGTTTCAGTTGCTTTAGAAACTGTTAAAAGATTACTGAACTACAGAAGATGGATACTTTCTCCTTAAAATTGTTGACTTACTACCATAATATTTCATTTAAAATCTAAATGAAGAAAGCCTAAGCGGATAAACACTAAGAAATTTCAGTATGGACAGTTGAAAAACTACTAAGTCTGCACAAAAGAGGCCAAAAGTATTTTACTTCCTGGTTTTGCACATATTCTCTACTAATTTGTTTTTCTCATTCTAGAATTGTAATTACTGGTCCAAATTATCTGTGATTCTGGTCTATAAAAAAATGGTCAAGAGCAATTATCATAATGGGGAACCTTTCTGCAAGAACTAAGCTTCCTCCTGACTTTTCTACTTCTTGTCTGTTATTTGAGCTACTGTAGTCTAAGATCCAAATACCCTTTAGCACAAGCATTTTGTTCAGTCTGTAAAAAGACTGATCCCCCTTCTAAAATTAAACTAATTCAGCCCTCCAGCAACAGAAGGACAACTTGACACAATTTTCAATAGACCCCCAAATCTTCCCTCAAGACAGCGATTTCAGGGAACATTCAAAACCATCTTTCCAGGTTCCCAGCGGGTCTGGTTTAGCCATTTTCATGTGTCTATAAACTAAGGAGGGGGTGAATCTCAACTTCTCTTTGCATCAATAAATTTGGTGTCGTTTTGTTGTTGTCGTTGTTGTTCTTATTGCATTATGTAGCAGGAAGGAAAATTATCACCAGCCTCCCTGCCCTGACCATGAGGTGACACTACGATTTACGCAGAAAGGGTTTTTCCAGGGCAGACACACAGCAAGCTCGTCCTGTTCCTATGAGGGTACGGCTCGTTGTAGTGAGACCCTCACATTGCAGCATGTTTGCACTGCTCTGACTCCCCGGCCCCGACACTTGGCTAAAGAAGGGTGAAGGAGCCCCCTAGTGTAAAAAGGGAACTGAAGAGACCGTCCGTATTTTGGATGTTAGTGAGCCTGCAAAACCATGAGCGCAAAGCCACGGTCGGGCCCCAGGCGTTGCAGCAATGCACAGGAGCCAGCAGCTGCAACAGCTATAGCATCTCCTGGAGCTCAGCCCTGAAGTACAAGAGTGTATATAAAAACTTAAGGCTGGTCTGGGTGGGTTTTACACATAATGCCCCTTCAGAGCTAATGCGATCTGAGCTACAGCACTGCCGTTAATTGATAAGGAACCCAAAACCTTGAGAATGGGGCAGAAACAAACTGCAGTTGCTGGCAGTTAAATAATGGGTTTGAATATTCTAAAGTACAGGAGACCATAAGAACTATTGATAAAAAGCTTTTGAAGAAAAGAAAGTCTTTCGGTAGACTCAACCTACAGGGTTATTTTTTTCTATTATGTGCCGATCACAAACATACATCCAAAGAGGTGTAAGCAGTTTGCTCTGTAATATAAATAAAACTCAGAAAAATCCAGTGCTTAAATCTATTAACTACTGATATTGTTTAACTGTAGGAGCTCTATCTCTATATCATGAGGGATATATCTCTGTCAAAGAAATTTCTATGTAAGCCATCACAGCATTCCACTGCTATAAAATCCTCATAATACATACAGTTAAAGACACAAAAAGCCATGCCATTCTAAAGGCAATATACGCCACAGTAGTACCTGCGCTCTGCTCTGAAGACACTGCATAGTAGCTGTTACAGGAAGATCAGTCACACATAGAGACAGAGAGAGGGATTCAGTCTCTACACAGGTCAATAAAATGCAGCTATTTCCTGCATCAAAAATGTTGGTGTGCACATTGTATCACTAAGCTAAAAAAAATTTGCCGACATGATGCTTATTTTGATTGGCTTTCATTGTCAAAGTTATGAGATATATATATTAAATGTACTTGGTCTACAAAGTATATTGTTCCTTAAGTTGTATAGAGAAAACATGACTCAATAAGTTATACCTGTCTTCTTAAAGAATTTAGAGTGAACACAGCTGATTGCATAGAAGTTTAATGGTGCTTAGAATAGAAAGTAAAAACAATTATAAAATTTAAATTGATAACTGCTTAGTTAATCACCTGTTGTCTAACTGCTAGAAGGATGTGAAAAGAATACCTGAAATACCGGAATATATTTAGGAAATTCATTAGGTGAGTTCTTAAGTGATATTAGAACACTAGAATTAATGTGTGAGAGGCATAAGCAATAACACGTGAGGAGAAATTGCAAATAATTATGAGAAATCTCAAGAGAGATGTAGAATGCTTACAGAAACATTTCGAAGCCCAGGAAAGAACGTTTAGGCTCATTGTAGACAAGTGGAGTTTTGAAGTTGACTTCATTTTACTTCCCACTAGGATTTCATCCCAGATGAAGACCTGAAACTTTTCTGAATTTCACAAATGGAAGAAGTAGTGAGTTTTGCAAAATCAGAGCGTCGTTCTGCTTCAGGCCACGGAGCTGTAAATCTTGCACTTATGAGCCGCTCTCATTAAACTCGCAGAACTCCTCACTTCCGGCCAGGCTGCTCAGCCTCCCTGGGTTATTCTGGCGCCTCCTTTTCTGGCTAGCACAAAGCAGTGCAGAGGAATGCAAAATGAAAAACAAGGGAAAAAATGAATCCAGCTTTCCCAAACCACAGAAAACTTTCATTTGGTTTCCTTTCTGACCAAAGCTTCAGTGAGAGCAATGGCCATATTTTATCTAAAAATCCTTCTGCAGGGAAAGATCAGCTTCGATACAGGAGGACTGAGACAGAAATATATCTGTGTTCATACTCAAAGTATGTGTATTTACTAAAAGTGAGGGAGAACTGTTTTTGGATTGCTAAGAGATCACAACTGTTATAATATTTATGCAGCAGCACTTTTTTGTGCACTGGAAGGAGAGCCTGAGGAAGCTTGGTATAACATAGCCTATTCCACCTTGTAGTGAAACTTGAGTGCCTAAAGACAAAGTCAATATGACAATGAGACAAAAAAAGAACCTTCTAACTAACTGCAGCGTCTGTAATACCTGAAAATGCCTTAACCTCCCTGGGAGATGAGCCCATTCCTTGAATTTTGTGAAATTAGACTGAAGAAGCAAACAAGAAGATATTATAAGGGCTACAGGTTAACTCATTTGGAATTATTTGTTTCCCATGATTATTTACATCGATACCATTAATATCTTTAATTGTAAAAGTTTAGGACAATTATTTGAAAATATTTATGATCCTATAAAGTCAAGCTTTGGGAAACAATACAGTATATCCAAACATCAGCTTCCTATATGCAACTGGGATTGTTAAGGCCATGTACTAGTATACTAGATTATTAATTTCAGGTACAAGTGACTAGGTCATTTGTAATTACAGACCTAAATATCTAATGACACAGAACAGAAACATTTGAAAAGTCCCTAATTCTAAAGCCTATGTTCCAGTAATATCTTCAGATACAGCCCAGAATATATGCTCACAGATGATCAAAAGTTTTCCTCAGAATCCTCCAGGCTTTGAGATGCATTAGGAATTAAAGAGGTAAAAATTGTAGGTGTTGAAGACTTGAGAATTAAAAATGTCTGTGCTTTTTAATAACCAAAGAAGGAATAGAAGAGATTCTCTAGAAATGCATTTTATAAGAATTGCTTGTCTCTAGCTTGCCTTTTTTTTCATGTATTTTTTCATTATGCCAGAATAGATATTGGAGTAGGATATTGGATTTCAGTAGTATATTGGAAAATACATATTTAGAGCTTGAAACAAACCATAGCTTGCTTCACTGTAAGCCTTTTGGTCGTATTTCACAATGAGAGGAAATCTGCATAACTTATAATTTCGTATTCAAAACATGCAGGCTTAAATCTTTGATCCTTGCAGTCTATGGCAGGGGATGCCATGATATGCAAAACTACTGGGCCAATGTTGGAATGTTTTTGCAAACTGAAGTATATTTGAGAGTGTTAGCATTTACAGAGTCACTTGAGTGATTGTAGAACTTGACTGCATGAAAAATATAGATGAAAAAATGTCCAACTTTTCAAGGATACTTATTTATCCTGCTTCTTTTTGACTAAACTCCATTCTTTTGCTTAAATGCTCATGGATGCACAAAGCTGAGGCCCAAAAGAAGTCAGTATAGAAGATAGACCAGTTCCAGAAAGAAGTAGGATGAAAACTTGATTCTCTTCAAATAACTACTTCAGCATGACCACAACCTTTTTAAAGTTTGTAATATCCCTGATTAATCCAAGGACACATCTAGTGAAACAAAAGAACAAGATGGCCAAATAAAATAAGACACTGAGAAACATATTTTACTGATGCTGAAGTTCAATCAAGTCTAAAGAAGTCAGAAAGAAAATATTAAGAGAAGTAAATAATTCTGGTTACTTAAAAAAAGATTCTTTAAATAAAAATGAATTGCCTTGAAAAGGCCCTAACAATTTAGTAAGTGAGAACTTTGAAAACTATGACTAGAGAGGATATTGTCAACCTTGAACAACTAGTTGCTTCCTGCTTGCTTTATAAACGAATACCCATGCCCATACCACACCAGATCTGCTTCGATTGTGACTCCTCTGTACCTCTTCAGTACTGGCACTATTCAGCACTGGCTTCCTCTGCTTCATGCTGTTGTCACTAGAACCCTTCCCCTGCAGTACTGCATCTCTGAAGCATGGAGCAGAACACCAGTGCGAGTGAAACGTTAATCAAGCATAACTGTATTTTAGCTAAGGCTTTGTTTTTATTAGGAGATAAAACTCCCTGTCTTGCCCCAGTAGTTTCACCCTCACTCCCTAATGTCTATGTGTTTCACTTTTTCTTTTAGCTCATTAAACAAGTTTAACAGGAGCACCATGACCTCAATTAAACGTGTTCTTCCAAGATTAGATTTTTACAAGCACTCCTGACTCAAAATATGATTAAGAGAAGACAGGTATGTGGTTAAGGCATTGGCCTAGTCCTTAGGAGATTCAAATTCAGCTCCTGGTGCTGTCACAGGCTTCTCCAGTGCAAAGAATTTATCGACAGATTCTGTAAATGTTACTCAGACTAAGCAGTATCTTTCTCTGCAATGAGCTTTCTTAATTTAGGACAAGATACTGCTTAATGTCAGTGAAGGTAAAAGAACCTGTTTGATAGCCGTTCTGTCTTAATTCTCCTGACGAATGGAATGGTTAATTTGTCTTTGCTAATCAGGAGCATTGTGTGGTTATTTTCACAAGTGAAAATATCAATCAAAAATTTCCTGGAATATAATTCACATTTAAAATTTTAGTCATAAGAAAACTATGCGCAGGATGTCAAAAGCACTGTGTAAGTCATCTTTATGTGCTTAAAGCAGGCAAGCACTGTCTGGTAATTACAGGAAAGCCTAGTAACTACAAGTCTAAAAATTATTCAGACAGTACTGCTCAAATTACCATATAGGTACAAAACTCAGTCTTCTTTTACAAGGTTGGTTGCTTTTTTGCTGGCAAAGACCTATAGCTACAGAGGTTAGAATATGGTGTAGAGTGGAGCTGACTGCATTACACAAAAACAAAAGTAGTGTGAGTGCAAAATGAGCCAGTTGCTGTTACCTTTCTTTTTTTTCTCTCCTATTTTCTTTTCAGTTGTCACCCTTGCTTCTACTAAAGGATGAAAAATGTCTATCTTTGCAGAAAATTTTTGACAATGGCCTGCTCCCAGCTGCTAACCCCCTTTAAGGACTATTGCCATTGACTATTGTCAATATGTTATTGACATAGACATAGAAATAAAAGTTATAATCTGTGTGACTATAGGTGCACTCATGGATAGTGTGACAAGTATCGGATGAGTAACTTTATTTCATTGTTATGCAAAAGATATTCAAACATTCTGCCTCTAAGCTCTGCCTCTCTTTCAGTCAATAGTGAAGGTCAGGAATAAGAACAGCATTTATTTCTCAGAACACAGCTGAGGAAGAGTGTCTGATGGCCACCACATAGTTAAAATATTCATTACATAGTGAAAAATAATATACTGCTAGTTGCATGTCTAGTGTTATTAACTCCAGGAAGGAGTTATTCTGCTTCTTTTTACATGAGTATTCTTTGGTTCTTACCTACTTCAAGGAATCACTTAACATCCACTGCCTGAAAACCTTTCTAAATGCCACTGACATAATATTTATTCACTGATCCGTACGACTGGAAGAAAAAGGAAGGAATTGTCCGTTATCAGCATGATCCCAAGCCCACTAAAGGCAAGGGGAACCTTTTCACTGATTTTAGTAGACTTGGATTAGGGTTTATGCAAGTGGCTTTTGGCACCTGAGTCATCAGGAAATAACCCTAGTCGTACTAGAGATTTCCCAGTGACTAGGATTTCACCAAGCTATGTTTTTTTTTTGTTTGTTTATTTGTTTTGTTTGTTAGTTTTTACATTCTAGTTAGTTTTGTAATCCGATTAATAGGCAGTTTTACATTGGCTATAGGATCAGAAGAGTATAAAAGGTCATAGCATGATTGATTGCTCTTCCTCCACACACAAGGGTAAGCAGTAATTATCTACTGTGAGAGCATGCGTAAGAAGACGAGACTATGTATTCTCCTTATGGATGGAAGACTGTATTACCAATGTCCTCCTGGATGCACTGTAGTGTGCAATATTCAAATGTAACAATGACCTACTAGTTTCTAATTATCTTGTCCTAAACCTTGATAAACCCAACTATTCTCGTAATAGTGAATTTCTATTCAGCAAAGCATTTTTCTGGCCAAAGTATATAATTTTTGGCAGCCTCGGCCACTTTCCAGGTCTGGAATCTGATGTAGGCTTGTGAATTGTGCTATGCTGGCAAGGTTTTTGCCCTCTGGAGCATTGAACTGGTGTAAAATAATACATCATATTGTTTCCCTCTATTTCTGCTAGTTTTTTGATTTTTTTCCTCAAAAGAATTCTAACCTCTAAATGTTTCACTTCCTATCCCAGTGCAATACTCACAAAACTACAGGGTTCACTGTTCACACATTGCAACTCACTTGGAAACTGCTGTGTGAAGCATAGTGGGTCACACAGTGAATATACTAACGGCCTCCAAATAGCAACTCCATGAAGAGCACAAAGAACAATAAGGCTATTTGTGAGGGAAATATCAGTGAGGGAAGATTGTTACAAACTATTTTGGAAATAAATTTAGGGAAAGGGGATTTTATTTTTAAGTAATTATCTGGGATGAAAGAAAAAAAATACGGAAAGCATATTTCCAGATGAAAAAATGACCTCCTTCAATCATGAGGCAAACTGTCTGATAAACACAGACCATGTTAAAAATTAAAATGTTTAAAATACATAAAATAAATGCATTAAAATGCATGTTAAATCTATGGAATCAATCTTCATACACAGATGAATGAATTTCTCTCTAGATAGATTTGTCCTACAATCTGCTATCTATGACTTTGCATAAGTGAAATAGATGTTTTATTCTCCATTTGTTCTCCATTTTAGACCTTAAGGTGAAACTTACAAATATTAATTATTTGGGCAAAATTCTCAATACAGTCAGAACTTGATAGATTTCCTTTATAGCAATGCTAACTGAGGGGCTAGGTTTTCCCAGCCTTACTCACTCAAAATTTTAGAGGACAAATCTTTTAACAATGAGCAAACATCTTTCCGCCTTAGACTTGGTAATTAATGCAATCCAGTATTCTACAAAGCAAAGGCCTAATGCAATTTCTCAATATTAACAAATGCATATGCTTCCATAAAGATTTTACTTGTGCATGCTGATAAAGTTTATACTCTACTCTCATACATATTAAATTAGACTTCTGAGCTAGAGCACCCATTCATTGAGTATTTATAAATGCTAATATATGCTCATTTTGATGAATACAAATAAAAAACAGTCTAAGCCTAATTATTTTATAGCGCTAACAAAACATAGATGGAAAATGGAAACTAGATATTAAATGCAGTAGCTTTTATGTGTAAACTGTATGCAACTTATTTCTATGACAATTGGATTGCCTGCTTTATAAAGTTTAAGCCTTGGGATGTTTCTGTTATGGGACTTTACAACAGATCTAAGATTTTTTGCCTCCTTTTTTGTTAGTTAGTTTGTTTGTTTGTTTAATTCATAGAAGTATCAAAATACAGTTCTTGCTGATTAAACATAGACTCAAAATTTTCTAAATCCTGATTAGAAACTCCAGAGTACAATCAAGTGTAGCATATAATAGTATACCATTTACCTAGCATAACAAGAAGACAAAATGTGATATCAAAAAATTCTTATTAAACAGCAGATTGGACAGTATGTTTTTAGGATCAAACATATGTTATCATCTTTAATTATTAAAATGCTAAAATAGGAAACTGGCTTTGAATTTCACAAATGACATATGCTTTGTGACCAAGGACAAACCATTTGTAATAGAATTTCTCCTCAATGTGAGGTCGTAATTCTCCACAAAATGTCTAGGTAGCTTGACAATTGAAAATTACCCAATTCACCTATAGTTGTGTTTCTGACATTGATAATGTCAGCAGAGAAAAAAAAAAAGGCAATCCAGCATAAGCAAGCCCTACTGAATTACTGCACAGGCCTTGCGTTATTTGCAGGGAAGTGCTGTTAGTACGGAAGCCAGCTGTTTAACTCTTGGAATTCTGTATCTTGGCCTGCTTTCAATGAACTTCAGAATTGTATGTCTAAACTTCGTATCTGTTTGTAGCACATGGAAAGAAACATTCGCATATTTGGTACAGCAGATCAAACAAGAGCCAAAAATTCTATTAAGTAAACTTTCACCTACATGATATGAAACCTCTTTTGAGCTAACAACGACAAAAAAGGAAAGGAACCTCCAAGGACATTGGTGTACGTCAGCAAAAAGGAATGCATAGGACTGTTATACGTCCACAGGCAGCGCTTTGAAGGTTGAGTAAATATAAGGAACTTTCTGATAACAGCTGGGAGGCAGCACTGAAACTGTGTCAGAATGAAGAGAAAGACTGTATGGGTGCCCAGTATAGTAACATAGCAGGATCAGTCACTATTTTCAAGTAATATCGTCAAAAATGTAAGGAACAGAATACTGATATTAAATGTATAGGACTAACAGCCATTTTTTTTATTATTCATATGGATTTCAGGCTAGAAATTAACTGCTTTCCTAAGTCAGTCCCCTTGTAGACCAAAGCTCAGGCGTGAGCTTAATGTTACCTACAGGCTTTAGCCCTGTTGACTGCAAAGAACCTTGAACATTTAGTTAGATCTAAATGCATATTTTAGTACCCTGATGAAAGGAACCCATCAGATGTGACCCTGTGTCCTTCAGAAGCAGATGGCAAAGTGCTGATAATATCTGCAGAAGTGATAGTATCTCCTTGTAATTCTTTATTGCATCTTTCTCTGTGATAAGAGCTGCAAAGGCCAAATGACATGTTAAGAGGACAACAGCAGTTTAAAATTTGTTAATATGTCAGATGTGTCTCAAAAGTAGAGTTTAAAATTACTGGAAAAATATCCTATTCTTTTCTGCTTATTTGCTTTGTTTATTTTACAGTACTTCAGGTAATATCTATTTCTATTTCATAAATCCTAAGCTTATTTAATTTGCTTTTTGCAAATCTTTTTTTCTTTGAAACAGCTTGGGATTTTTTTTAAGAAAGAAATTGCAAAAATATCATTAGACCAATACTAATGAGAGAATGAGCATGTAGTATGCCGTGTAACAAAAGAATAGGTTCGTCTACAAATATGTCAAGTTTCATTGTTGATCACAATCAGTGATTGCATTCCAAACTCATTACCTGCTTCTCAGAGATTTTTAAGAGAGCTACAAGATGTTGTATCTTTCTAAATGTATTATTCTATCAGAAAAAAATATATTTTGTATATATCTTTGTTCTGATTATAGTAAAAATAATTTTGATGTACACTGAAATAATCCCTTCAGAAGGGATGGATACTTTCAGAAATGCCAATGACAATCATTAGCCTGTGAACAGTCTTAGAAGAATGATCAGGCCAAAAAATATCACTAGAAAAATTGCTCCCAAAAGGGCTCTATAGAGGACTTGCCTCCAGTATATTGATTTCAGTAAAGAACAAGAACGCTTGCTTTCTTAAACCATTTTTACAAGAGAAGACATTTGTAGATCTGATACCCATGGAAGGAACATTTCTTCTATCAAGCTCTGTTGTTAATCTACTGAAGTTTCTGGATAAAACATTTCATCTTATTGACTCTAAATTCTACAGATCATACTCTCTTTCTCTTCTGAATGCTGGGAGCAAACATTAGTAAGATTCCCAGAAGTGCAAAGCTTCCCAAAAATACTAATTTTTTCTGTTAGCTTCATAGTTTTTTTTTTCTAAAAGCAAATTCTTTTCTAGGTAGAAAGATTGTAATAGGCACCTTGCAATTAACAGACAAACTGTCCATCACTGTTTTTACTATTATCAATAGCACTCCAGGAAACCAACTAAACATCAACACCTGTTAGCTGCTCTGAAGTATCATTTAAAAGAAAAATCCTGAGTAAAAGTTTTTAGAGTATATTTGCTTATGAGAAGTTGGTAAAAAGCAGAAAAAAAAAGGAGTAAGATGACTAATTAAGTATTGATACCCACAATTCAGATGGGTCTATTAGCAAGAATTACACATGCATATCCAGGTATAGAATTGGCCCTTCTATGTTTTAAATGGGAAGCAAATAAAACAAAATGTAGAAAAGCTCATGGTATCCAGCATGATAATGTCACTCCACATTTCATTCCAACTGCTAGATTTTAGAAGAGTATTAGGATAAGAGAACCCGATTAAAAGGCTTCAGAATAATCTCCAGGGAGAAGCTTGTAATTTGTATTATAATTTAGTGAATGATAATGATATCTTTTTTTTCCTTTTTCTTCATATTTATACTCTTCAGTGATACACAGAATAACATGTGCACATAGACAAAAATCATAATACTACTAGCCCTGTTTGCTGTTCTGTTTAGTCTTGTGAAACAAATAATTTAGTTGAAAATGTACAGTATAGAGGTCCTCAGCTGATTTCAATGTACCAAGTAAGCATATTTTTCTTTAATTAATGGTCCCTGGAAAAAAAAGATATTTAAAGAAACGATTGTCTGAGTTTACAAAGCTCACAGGGATAATTAGTTCAGAGCTGACTGTATTGCTCACTAAAATGTTAGACACTTTACCACTAGAGGTCTTTGTATTTACGAATGTACTGTGGCCTCAAGGGTTCTTCATCAATCAATTTATGTTTTAATGAGGGAATTGCAAAATGTAATATTGTCTCCTAACAGACAATTGCAAGATGGGTATATGCATATTACTAGGCAGAACCTTTGAATGCTGCAGCTGAAGACAGGACCTTAAAGTAGATACAAAGAAGTGATGTCTGTAACTGTCATTGCCGATTCAGATACAATAATGTAATTTTCTATGATTGCTTCTGAGGTCTCTGCATTTTTTCCTACTATAAAGCCTTCCCTTTTTGTTTTGCATAGGTAAGCCTACTGGGTATGGATCCAGCAGTAGACGCTTACACCACAAGGGCATAGTGGATGAATGCTGCTTCCAAAGCTGTGACCTGAGGAGGCTGGAGATGTACTGCGCTCCAATCAAGCCACCTAAATCTGCACGCTCCGTACGTGCCCAGCGCCACACTGATATGCCAAAAGCACAAAAGGTAGGCCAGGCTGGAAAAAACACAAAGCAACAGCAACAGAAAATAAACAAACAGAAGAAATCCTCTCTTTTAGGGAGGAAGTATTCTGTCAAGGTTGGTAACACAGGCTACAAATAATTTGTCCTGGAAAACAGTGGCTGTAGCAGAAAACAGGTAGCAAATGGGGTGTTTATCTCCATCTTCCCTCTTAGCACACTCAACAAAATTTTGAACTGTTAGTCTAGTAGCTGTGAGGTTTCACTCTCTTTCTGAATACTGACTGACAGATACGCACATCATCCAACCATGAATAGCACAAACCTCCTCTTTCGAAAGAGAAATCAGACACTGACTAATTAACAACTAGTCTGCTCAGAACCTCCTTGCTCATCTTCCTATGTCAAGAAGAGAAAACGAGTGACCAGGAAGAAAAGCACAGCTTTTGTTATTCGTGTTTAATGTGTAAATGAACATTTTTTTCCCTTTAGTCAGTATTTTGGTTTTTTTTATTTTTTTCATTTACCAGACCAAGTTAACTTGATAGTGCAATCTTCCTATATTTTGTAATAACAACTTAGTGTATAATATGCATATTTTTCATGCACTCAAAATATTTCTTGGCATTTTTTCTATAATCCTGGAGTTCAGAATATGATTTTTGTCCCTGCTGTGCTAGATACTGCACCTATAGATAATTACACAAATCTCATCTGCCCTCAACAGAGTTTGCAGTTCAGATATAGCCTGTCTTTAGGCTTGGCTAAAGACAGCAGGCTCATTTTCAACTCTCTTCTGTTTGAACTCTAAAGCTTTCTTCATATAGAACTCACCTAAGGATAATACAAGAGAGAGAAAACAGACTTTTAAAAAATTGTTATCAAAGAAAAGAGCACCATTAAAGAGAAATATATTGTAAAAGGAGAGCATTGATCAGAAACAGAGGAAAAAAATGTTTCTTAATGGGAAACTGAAAATTAAATAAGAAAACTCTGATGGGAAAAACAAATTGAATTTTTCCTTGATCTTTGTACATCGTGAAGACCAGACTGAGGAAACAAAAATATAGTAGGGTGAGGAGAACTCAAAAGTCAGATTTGTGAGAGATAATTTGTGTCTTTAAACCTTTAGCTGAAACATAGAAAATGTTCATCTTGTTATAATTCCCTTGACTTTGCATTAACTTCTTAATGCATTCTCTTTCCCTTCTCATTCTTTCTCTGTATTTTCATCTTATCTATCACAAATCTGACTTTTGAGCTCTGCTTAGTTGCAGACACCAAAAATCATTGACTTGTTCTCCCCTCCGCCACTCCGTTTATCTATGCTATCTACAGTCATTAAGCAGAAGAGTCGGAGATTAACAACATAATTCAAGCAGCTTTTTATGCAGCAAATATATGTACAGTTGGCTCCACATACATAGAATGGCACACATTTGGAGTTTAAACTGACACTCTCTTCTCATTTTAAACTGACACCATATTCTTATTTTTTCCAGTCAGCTATACATGCCCGAATTAAGAAAAGCAATGATGTATTTGAACATTTTATTTTTATATGCTCCCCCAATATGAATGCACTAAACTAATCCATAGTGTTGATATGTTACTCTTTTAATTAAAAAATAAAACAAAATATTAAAATTATTGAAACTAGGATATCTGCTTTAAAATATCTTGCTTCTCCAATTGTATCATTTTCCCAAAGTAGTCAATGGCAATACTTCCAGGCATCATCAGGCATATTTTGCCAGTCTTACCTTTTTCTTGAGTTTGAAGTTCACATAGTTTAAAATGTAGTTTAGGATCTTTTTAGGAATACCGAGCAAAAAGTTTTGTCTAGTGACCACTGAAACTAAACATACTTAACAATTCAATATAATAAATTCCGCTTTAAAACACCTTCATTCCCCTGATTTCAACATGAATTTTGCTCAGTGTGCCCATGAGACTGAAAGAGTCAGACTACAATTCTACTTCAAGTTCAGTGCGATGAGGAACATCAGGAATTAAATATAAAACAAAGAGAATGAATGGTCTAAATCCATGATAGGAAATAAATATCAATTATAAACAGAAGAAACACGTTTTGAAAATGAATATTTTACTCAGGAGTATTTTTTAATATCTATACTCTCTCTTCTTCCCTCAAAAGAAAACAAAAATGATTGCTAGTCCTTATAGATTTTGACTAAAAAGAAAGAAAAAGAAAACAGAAAAAATAACAAAAAAAGTTCTATAGACTCTTTCATGTAATGTTCTCGAAGCACTATATGGGAGACTCACACCACCACAACTACTAGATGTTATTCTATTTAAATATGAGATATAAGGCAAGTGAGTGGAACGTGTAAGCTGCTGTTTTGTCCCTCTGAAATGCCATACGCAATCTATTTCCTACACCTTTCATATTTTCAGTATAGTTTTAATGTGGCAGTACCTCATAATCTTTTTAACAGAAAAAAAAAATGATTTTGTTTTTGGATTAAATGGTTTTGTAAGACATCTACCTTTCAAAGTTCTTGAACAAATCAGTTCTCCAGTCTTTGTAGACATTTAGTACAAAGGAACAGACCTGTGTTTTTTTTTTCTTATAAGTTATATAAATGATGATTTGTGATCATTAGTGCTCTTCAAACAAGTGTTTCTACACTATAGGCACAAACATGAATGATGAGGTCCAGGAATGTGTAATGATTAATTTAATTAATGTAATTAATTAAAATTTTGTAAACCCCAAATGCCAATGTTCTGACGGAGACCAGCCTCAGGAGCTAATTTTAATCCAATTACAGAGTCTGCACATGTACAGTCAAGCACAACAGTCAACCAACTAAACATTTCCTTTGCTATAGAACCATTGCTGTTCTGTTCTAAGACCTTTATGCACAGGAATGTGCCAGAAGCACATACGCAACCTTAACTCCATCCTCGTGTTGATGCCCAGCGTCCACTACCTCCTTAGCTGCAATTTTGCCGTCAGCTCAGGACAAAATTACGTTCAACTAGAGCAGTAAGCCAGATTTGAACTAACTCCTTGAACAGGGGAAGGACATCACAGCCCAAGGCTGTAGTTACAGTCCGACCGTAACAAGTTACCTAGTGAGCAGCTGGGGTAATGCAGAGGACCTTTCCAGATGGATTTCAGCACTGTGGGCCTTGAGGAAGTTGTGAACAACAGTAATATACAGTTCCTATTAGCCCCAGCAGGCAAAGTTCTTTCCTAGGGATCTATCTTTAAGTGAATGAAGATTTACCAGCAACTGGGAAAATGGCTGAACAGAATTTGAAGAGCAACTATTCAAGGAAGGAAACTGCTATTTCCACAGCAATTTCCAAAAAAGGGGGGGAAAAGCCTTGTTTGAATGGAACACTTCTATTGCATAAAGTTATCAATTTAAGACTACAGTGCATCAGGAAAATGATTACATGAAAGGGAACCATTAAAGCTGTTTTTTAAATCCAGTAAGTGAAGAGGAAATGTAATACTATGCTGTCCTCTTGCACCCTGAGTAAAGGAATCAGTAGACATAACTTTGCCTGTTCCTTGGATTTCTAGTCCTTGTTTCTCTTTAGGCCCCATATGCAGAAATATATATAAATGTATACCAACAATGTAGCAATAGGAAGTGGATTCTCACAGAAAGATCAGACACTAGCCAAAATTTTATCTAATATTTGAAATATAAATAAATATAAAGTGGAACCAAGAGAATGAGAGAGATCACATTAATGTTTACCTTAAGAAAATATCAGTAAGAAAACAGATATTGCATCACTTCTCATGCATTTCTTGTAAGATCGGCAACGTCTTTTTCTGATTGCCCCTGTAACAACCCACAGATACATTTGTAGGTCAAAATATGCATAATGGCACTACTATTAATTTCTGTTACATCCACGCCACGTTGGCTCAATGAGAGCACGTTTAGGTGTAACAGCAGAATTGGTCCCTTTCAGTTCAGAAATTTATCCTCTCCCATTGCTCTCTTTCCAGCTTTGTTATTTAGTTACTGACCACGCTGCCTACTGAACTAAAATCTCCTCAAGCAGACCCTCGAGAGTTCGTAGCTAAGTTATAATGTCTGTTACTACAAACATTACACTTTTCATTTATTAGCAGTAAAGCAAAAGGATATCTAATGCCAATATAAGGTTTGAATATCCGTCCTAATAGCATAAGAATGCTGCTGCGTACTTCCCAGTACCCTTCATCCTAGTTAAATGACGTTCACTATCGCTGAGGTAGCTGTTATCCTTGTGTTAATGCGACACTGTCTCAGAAAACCCTTGCTGAAGATGACATGGCAGAAGTTTGCACTTCTCTGTTCGTAAACTGACTTACACCAAGCTGACATTTTGTAACTGTCATCTTAAATACTTACTTTGTCCAGGTCTGTAGTGTCGACTCAGAGGATCTGATACCTAAACAAGCATCATAGATAACAAGCTTATTTTTAATTACTCTTTTTTTTCAAAGATTGGGGAGAAAAGGCAAGATTTAATATGCCTGTTCAAAAGCAGGGCTGAGAATCTTATTCAGGCATTCACACTTCATTTTCAATTGCAAAAACTTGCGTTATATGGGTCAAAGCACTTTCTGGAGTGCATGTTACTGCCATCACCACCACCGCCACTTCTTTATATTTATGGATTTGAAGGCTTATTCTAGAAGAGAAACTGTTCTGAAAGTAACCTGCCATATTCCCTGAGTTTCAGAGGTAATTTGTGGTTAGGACAGCTCTTTTGCCATCTACACACCAGCAGTAAAAGCTATAACTGAATCTATGCTTCATTTTAATATATGCTGTGTTTGGATGAGTAAACCATTACAAAGTTAGACAATGACTTTAGGAGTAATAATTCATCTTTTCATTTGGGAAACATATGGCTCATTTTAAATATAAGTATCTTTTGGAAGCCACTGCAATGCAAAATGGCTGTTGTTTCATAAACTTCTTATTTTCATTTTATAGATGCCTTTAAGAATTTATGTCTTTTTGCACACAAGCTGTAACAACAAACTCTTTCCCCATATGCTGGTAAATTGTCCTCAGTTGGGAGAACCTTGGGGCAGCATTGATAAGGTTTTTGTTTTGTTTTACTGCCATGAAGAACTATTAAGCTAATGAGTAAAAAAATCCTGTTTTCTTAGTGTGTTGTTACCCCTATAATTTGTAGCATTAGGGAGGATCCCTAATAATGGAAGCCCCACATGGCTTGCTGTAGCAATGATTCCATATAGAATCAGTGAAAACTGAAGGGTTCAACCAGAATGAAGGTGAAAATTAAAACACAATTCAGTGTAAACTAAAGTCAGGAAAGGTAATTTCAAAAAAAAACAGGTAAGTGGACAGCAAAAAACATATATATGTGTTTTTTTGTGAATGAGCAGTATCACTGTTTGTATATTCAATGTATACTAAGAAAGATATTCTATAGAGATTTTAATATAATTTGATGAAGGCAAGCCAGCATTCTGTTGAATTGATCTCTGGCAATGTCACTAGATGATTAATCTCTTTATCTTCATTTAATATAGCATTTTTGACTAAGAAAGTCTACTAATAAATAAGTCTCTTCATCATGAATTTTCATGAATATTTTACTATTAAACGATTTCACTCTCCAGTGATGAAAGATCTTAATTTGATTCAATGTTGATGATTTGTTGGTAGCATCATTATTTTAACACCTGATAGTATCTCCTGCATTTTTTTATTTTGAAAATAATAATTCATCTCATATTCTGACCTGACATCTGTGAAAATTAGTGAGCTCTGTGTCAACACAATTTTGTTGTCCACTATCAGTTTCTGATTTATTTGGTTAGCTTAAAACAATAGTATTTGTAAATATATATGTATAGACTATTTGGATATTTATTAATATACTTTTTTACAGAATAGTATTCTATAAAGAAATCATTTTAAAACCTAATGTAATAAGTACCAAGTCAAGCTTCCATTTTTCTTGTTGTCCATCACAAAAGCAGGTAACATTTTCTTCATTTCCTAAATTTTAGAGTTTAAGTTTCTTTAAGGCTAAAAGATAATGTCATGGCACAGTTGCCTACACATGCCTCACCTTTCTCAATGACAGATTTTTATTTTTGATTTTTCTGAGGACAATAGACAGGGTTTCAGTAAAGAAAAAATATATATTTCTGAAGAGGATTGTAAATATTGTGTATCACTTTTCCTTCTAGTCTGGTGTAGAATGGGCAAAGATTTGTGTCCCACTAATATTTACCAGCATAGTAAATGAGGAAATCAAATGGACAGATACATGCTGCAACCATCACTGCTGCTGGAAACGGGCCAGTACGTGGAAGAGAGGGAACTAAGGGTCTTATTCATTCCAAAACTTTTATGATTTGCCAGACACATTACCTTGTCTGTTTATGAAAACACAGCTGATTTGACAGCAGCTTCTCCAGACAACCAGCACTATTTATCATGCTAAAACAGCCTTATCTGATAAAAGACTGCCGTGTTTAACATGCAATTTGTAAAATGTACGCTACAGAGTCCCACTCAGTAATTCTGAAAACCTCTGCTCACTGGCTACCAAAACACAGGAGGGTCCATAAAGCCCTCAGGCAATACTTGAAAGTTTGCTGAGCCCTATACATTATGCTTTTGCAGAAGATCTTATTCTGAGAGAAAATCTTTCGTACTTAGTAAGTNCATGCTTTTGCAGAAGATCTTATTCTGAAAGAGAGAAAATCTTTCGTACTTAGTAAGTACCAAAGTAACTAAGCCCAAACAAGTTCCAGCATGCAGAGATTTCCTCTGCCTGAGTGCATCCAAAATATAATTTCAGTATGGTAGGCTTTCTCTGAATACCCTTTGTGTGCAAAAATGTAATTACGTTGGAACTACTCAGATCAACAATAGCAGCAATCAAAGTGCTCCTGCCTGAGAGAACTGGGAATTCAGAGCGCAGAAGTTCTGCATAGTCAAGTTCTCTGTGGTCTGGCAGGAGAGATCTAATAATTCTACCACTCAGGATAATTGTTTTCCCACTAATGCAAGTTGTATTATCAAACATATATTAAAATCTATGAAGAATAATTTTTTTTTTCTACAATTCTAGGAAGTTCATTTGAAGAATACAAGTAGAGGGAACACAGGAAACAGAAACTACAGAATGTAAGACCATGCCATCCACAAGAGTGAAGAATGAATGTGCCATCTGCAGGATACTTTGCTGTAAATAAATTATTTGTTAAACATGGGAAAACTTAAAGAAAACTTTTGTTTAATAAGCTTGATGCAATCTCAACCAATGGGCATTCTCCCCGTGAACAATGCAACTAAACATTCCAATATTAAGTCTTTAGAGAAAAGAACAATTTAACCTGCCCAGAACTTAAAAAAATATATATATCTGTGGTTGATATATTCCTGTTTGTTAATCTGTTTTAAATGTCCTGCACAAAAACTCTTAAAAGTCCTGTGCCCCTCAAAAGCCTACAAATTTATGGGCCTTTGATGGATCCAATTGCACTAAATTAACCTATGAATGCTGGCTGCTGGAGTCATTCATCAGCCATGTCTAAGTGTTTTTTTTTTTATTTGCACTTCTATACAAGCAACAGGCTGTTTGTTTTACAGTGTCTGATAACATTGTTTGTCCACCCCTTCATATTTGCACAGTTTGACATTCCCAGTAGCAGCAGCAGTAAGGTAACATAAACAATTTTAAACATCCATTAATTCCATCTGTGGCATTTTGACAGAATATGGAGTATAGATACAGTCATTTTAGGACAGTTTATTTTTTCTTTCTCTTGCAAAGATGCAGTTTATCACAATTTGTGAGACAAATGATTTTTAAAAACAGTTCAAGCATACATAGACTCTCAAACCGTTAATAATTCTTCCAGGTAATTGTTTTGCAACAGTATAGGTAACTTCTTTCTTCCTCCATATAATGCAGTATGTAAAATTTAGCATATCAATAATACACATATATCAAACAGTATGTAAAAATCTGTTTTGTAGTACAACGGTGCTATTTTATAGTTTGTTATATGAAAGGGTCTCTGGCCAAAACCGTAGGAGGTAAAAGCAAATATGGAAATACTAAGCCAAAGATGAAATTAAGAATATTCTCCTTTGTTTTAAAATGAACTTAAATGGCTTTAGATTCCAATAGAAAAATAGCTTCCCCTTCTTCAAAAGAAAATCCAGATATACTTACTTCCTTTTAGAGGTTTAGATGATGGCACATTGCAGTTATTTGGAACACGGAGTCATAGCTGCATGGGCTCAGAGAAGACTATTTAAAAATTAGCCTTCAAATTATTTCATAGTCTCACTCTTTCTGAAGTATCAGCATTCTACACTTTTGTAAAAGAAGGCTTAATCTGCCATTTTAATTTTCCCTCAATTTGATGAGACTGAACCGAGTTTTAATTTGGCCACTCCTAGTGCATCCATAAATTAGCAAAATAATATAATTCCCAAATTACAATGTAAAAAGATTGTTCAGAAATGGGTGAACCATCAAGTCCTTCAAAATGCTACTTACAGTAGCTTTTCATGCGCTCTCATACAAAATTTCTGGCTAATTTCTGCCATGTCACCTTGATACGGAGTGCGTTGTTTCTACCTTGAATAACACTGTTTCCTCTTCTCCATTTTTGAGTACTATTTTAAAGCTAGAACTGAGCATACAGCAAAAGGGTTGGGCAAAGTCATCCCAAGAGGAGCAATAAACTTTTACTTAGAAGAGGGGAGAGAAGACAGTGAAGGAGGCACTTTCCATCTGTCCAGAGCTGCAGTGTGGTTCCTTCTCTTGTCCTTCTCCTGCCATCACGGCAGAGTCTGACAGGGGAAAAAGCGTGGCTTGGTCAGCCATGGTCAGCGTACGAGGACAGCAGCTAGAGCCATAGGGTAAAGTGAGACCAGAAGGAAATATCTCTTTAAAGGCTCAGCTCTGCTAACCTTTGCCTTCTACCAAATTACTGATCCCTCAATTGTTTCTTTCCTTTAGGAAAAAAACAGTTTTTGTATTTTTTCCAAGAAAAATGCAGTATATTATCATGCGGCTCTTTAAACCCTCCCCTTTCTCTAGAATGCATGTTTATAAGCAAAACAGGCTGCCGTTATACCACGATGCCATCAGAAATGCAGAATAGTAAATGACTAAGGAGAATGTGTCACATCTGTCATTGACAGAGACAGATATGCTGAAAAAAAGGGAAAAAGTACAGAGAAGCAATTGGAGAAACTAACCTAAACTATTTACCACCAATTCACTGAACAGAGGTAGCAATTCTGACGTGTTACCGCTCTTAGAGGGGATTTTTGGTAGGAAGGGGGTTGACGGAGGTCAGTGGTCATTAGGAATTTTGAAGGGCACTCCAAGAATAAGCCATTCTTTTGATCTGTCATAAATATAATATATATTTCCATTTTGTGTCCCACAACTCCTGCCCCTTACCTGCTCTCAAGATCTGGGGATTCAAAGGAGAAAAGGCATGAGCCCAAAAAACAATTTACAGATCTCTGTGGATGGCAGTTTTCTTCAGAGATAACATTTTGTTGATGCAGTGCTAACCAGTTTTTCTAAAAATCTAGATGACCTTGTGTTATTTAAATTGCACAAATTAAATCCAAATTTTGTTCCTAACTTGGGGTTCATCTAATCATATTACATTCCATGTATTTTTCCCTTGACTATTATAATCAGAAAAAGTTTCTGGTAGACAACACTGTCTAGCATCAGAACTTGATAACTGTCCAGACGAATTATAATTCTTGGAAAGAAAATTAAATAAGTAATGAGTGGCTAAAAGTTTCGAAAGAAACATCTTGTTTTACAAGAGAAGGAGCAGGATTGAAATACAGAGGCTAGATCCACCACTGTACAGACAAGAAATGCATGGATAGAGAATGCATATTTACATTACAGTTCTCCAGATCTATGGCAGGCATTATGTAATCTACTAGTCAGTGCAAAAGAGAAGAGTTGCATCACCTTAATAATGTAAATAAATCCATTACTTTAGGAAGAAAAAGTATGCACCAAAACTTCTCTCTCTCCCAAAGTACAAAGTTTTCTGGCTTGAAAACCTTCTTAAAGAAATGCAAGGGTTCAAGTAGATTTTAAAAAGCACTCCAGAGTTTTAGGAACAGAACTCTCCCTGGATGCCATTTATTCTCCTAAATAATTTACACAATAAAAAGCAACCACTCCCCATCTTTCTATATCATGTAAAACACATGATGAAAGTAATGTTTTTTTGCATTCCAGAATTCTTATAAAACTCCAATTATTTCACAGAATGTCACTAAAGTACAGAAGAAGAAAAGTGCTTTAAGTGTCTTTAAACACAGGCAGTTCCACCTCCATATGAGGAAGAACTTCTTTCCTGTGGGGATGCCAGAGCCCTGGAACAGGCTGCCCAGAGAGGCTGTGGAGTCTCCTTCTCTGGAGATCTTCCAGACCCACCTGGATGCCACCCTGTGCCACGTGCTCTGGGTGTCCCTGCTGGAGCAGGGGGGTTGGACTACATAATCTCTGGGATCTCACTCTGGGATTCTGTGTGATTCTGTGATTTTCCATAAGTTCAGAAAGGTCTCCAGATCTAAATCCATTGAAGTTAATGTATCTCTTTCTTCAAGGTAGCAACACTTGACTCTCCTCTCCATAGAAAGCATAATTAATCATTAAGAGTTTTCATTAGGAAATGTATAAATTCTATAGTTGTTCAAAATGTACTTATAAACTTACACTTAGAGTTGTGCAAAGGCTCCTAGGAGACATATTCATGCCATTAAAAAAGAGAGAGAAAATAACAGGATACTGCAATCTATCCCTTTACATGCAAGAAAGCAGGAATGTTTTCCCCAAGACAGACTACAATCTCAATAACTTTGTTAGAATTAAAGGGTAAATTTGTGGTAAGCTTTCCGTACAAAAGTGAATTCCAATCATAGCTAGCAACTATGTTCAGCTGCCCTGTGAGCTGGTTGTTGACACAATATCAATGCTTAAACTTAATTAAGGAAGATACTATGCCAAGCTCCTGTCTTCTTGGCCTTTGTTTTAACAAGCAAGCGCATGATAAGAGAAGCTCAAAAAGAGCATGTACTATATTTGCTTTACCTTTTACTGTTTTGGCCAACAATGCCAAAGTGGTGCTATTGTTTTGTTTAAGAAAGTACTTGACTAAAATATAAAAGAAAGCATAAATATTTTTTTAAAGTATGAAAATAACAATTATATAGGTATGGTTATTAAAAAAAAAGAAATAAAACTAGCCATAACTTTTCAACTTTTTGTCACTCAACCATATCAAAATATCTATTAATTGATGGAGATGGAGGAGGAGTAAGAATCAAAATGCCACAAAAAGCCATGGATTTGAAATGCAGTTATAATTCTAATTCGTTAACACAGCTGTAAAGATGAAAAGCATTTAAAGTCAGGAGATAATGGAGATGGCTGCAAGACATTCAAATTACTGCAATCCTACTTCAGATCAAATATTTTCAAGCTGCGTGCTAAGCTGAAAACAGTGTAGAGTTTCACTTGAAGTCAGTGGCATAATATGATCAAGATTTTCATTTACCAAAACTTCTTATTTTTACTTTCTTACTCATGACATGCCTGAATGAAGAACAAAAGATTCTTAATATTAAACTGATGTTACTTTTAATTCTTATCAGTTTTGAATTGTGAGAAAAAGTTGAAATTTATGGCTAACAGTCTGTGAATTTTTTTAACTTTTTGTGGTCACTATGAACATCCTAATGTGCAGAATTACACATTTCATTGTTTTGTTTTTAAATGATAGTAAATTAAGCCCAAATAGAGATTCTTTGAAGCTATAGGCTAGATAGAATACTTATGTTCTGATGAAGTTATAATCAATATATTTAAAATGTTTTATTTTTAGTCTGAAAAGTAATAGTAATAATTTATTTGGGGACTCAACCTATACTGGTCCCTCTTTTAAGGATACTGTTCAATAAAAACAAGTCTTCCAGATTCCAAACTCCTATTCAAAATAAGCATTCATTCCTCCTTCCCCTCCTGCCCCAGCAAATCAAGTTAAAGAACTATTGCAAAATGAGTTTTATTGTCTGTTTGTTTTGGGGAGTTGCTTTGTTTCTCTTCACTTAGTTTTGTTTTTGAGGCAGGGTAAAGAAGGAGGGCATGACGTTTTCAAGCAATTAAGATTTTTCTTTCTGGCTGCAAACCACAAAAAATAAAGAATATGCCTTGATGAGATTACTAATTATCTAGTTCATGTGTGGAAATAGCATTTAGTAAAGCAACTGGATTAAAGTTCAGTTTTGAAAGAGGAAAAAAAAATCATTAACACAAACTTTTACTCATTTTAGTCGTACACTATATATTTTGCTTGTCACAACATTGTAATATTCTAGTGGACTATCACTGTCCAAACACACAGTATCTGATATATATAAATCTTCTTTGATTTTTTTACATGAAAGGTGTTGTGAGAATATCTGAAACTTGATTACATATAGTACAGTATTGAGATACCAGTCTAGCAGAGACCTAAACAAGAAGGACCTCACGGATGCTTGCATTACACAAGGAAGTCTCATACCAGTTGCATAAAGGGTGTGTATATATGTGTGCACATGTGTGTGTGTATATTGCTTTCTTCTTTGTCTTCTCAAGTAAAGCTTGACCTTCTTGCATTTTTTACACATTTTTTATCATGGATTATATTCAAAAATCCAACAGGAATCTAATCTTAAAGGAACAATATGGGTGCCACAAATTAAATACTACATTCACATTTAGAGATAATTTGATCTTTAAAGCATATGACAGTTCTCTACTGTCATCCGAAAATCAGACAAAACTCTTTATGTGTTTAAACTTCAGAATTTTGCCTTATTGCATTCTTCTTCAGGTGACTTATCGTAAGTGAGATTTTAAAAATGTAAGCGTCCCTCTTGAGGTAAGAATAATGGGCTACACAAAGAGAGCAGAAAGAGGATTTGTCAGTTAATAATGTCACTTCAGCTGTTTATACAATTAAATTCTCCTTTAAATAGACTTCATGTCATATATTACCCATACTACTTCAGAAGTGGGAAAGACTTAGTATGGCTTCTGACCAAACTGTACACCAATGTGTAACATTTTTACAACAAATTTTAAATTATAATTTCTGATATCTATTTTTCAACAATTTTTTATTTTGCCAAGTTGGCTCACAAAACTCATAAGAATCAACAACTTGATACTTCTGCTGCTAACCGTTCTTTCCCGTAACTATTCAAAAATGTACATATACTTACAATATTTACATAGTTATTTGACTGAAATTCTTCTTAACAAACAGCATCAATATAGCTGAAAGCTTAATTTTTTCCATGCTTTAATTAAACTGAAGACATTTCACATTATTGTACTTTACTTTCATTAATGCTGTCTCACTCCCCTAAAGCAATTACAAAATACTCTATCCTCTGATTTAATAGGATCATGCTTCATATACTCTCCTTTTAAAGGAAAAGGTTTAACCAGATGTCTAAAATTAGAACTGATTTTATGAAAGTCATATTAAGTAGCAAAGTATTTAACTCTGTAGGCTGTAAAATCCAATGAATACTCCGTTACCTTTAGTTTACTGGCACTGACCTGGTTTATGGTGTCAAAAGCTCCCCTTCAATGACAAGCAAAAGCAAAGGATCCAAGGCCAATATATTTATGTGCTATAAATGAAATAATCACAACGGCCTTATTCTATGCCCAGTTATTTATTCTACCTATCTATCTCGATTATTTTAATTTTATTTTAGATTAAATTTTAAATCAACATTGATAAAAGTAAAAATCATGAAAGTACTCTGATGCTCTTCATTATTACTACTTAGAAATAAGTTTGAATATAATAAAGTACGTGCAAACTACACAGTAGGTAAAATTTACCCCTTAGTTCATAACCACTTCTAAGGAATTAGTTTGATTGAATTCTATGAAAATTCAGTGTAAAGTGAAAAAATAATTTTGGTAGGTGTATAATCATAATAGTCACCTGGTTAAACTAAGTCTTATCAAACACAAGCCAAAGTACGTCAGTGAAATCATATTTGTACTTCATAATGTTCTGAATAGCTCTATTTCTGGTCTGATACTTCATGTAGCATTTGTCAGAATGTGATGATTCTGTTCATTCTTTTAATTCTTGGAGTCTTTGGAGTGAAATATTAAGTATATTCATCAAGCCTCAGGATTTTAAGAAATAAAGTCAAAACAGAAAAAGCAGCAGCATGTACTGATGATAATCAAATAATATTTGTGCTTTCTCTCCTCCCACGTTGTCTGTAAAGCCACCCAAAAGTGCTAAATGAAGAGATAAAAAGCACTTGTTTTTTTTAGGAGGTCATTCTTTCCAATAGAAATATTAGCTATCCTCTCTTTCCTCACTGTTGGACTTAAATTGATATCCTGATGAAAACTTGGGTTTACATGATGCAGGCATGAATGTGGATAGATGAATTTCTGATTTCACTACTGAATAATGCTAGTATTAACATTTCAACTCATTATAACCAAACAGTGACTAGTCTTAAATGTTCATTCAAAACCATGTAAACTCTTTTATTAAAGATCTAACTGGATTTATTCTTTCTTTTTTATTTTCTTGTGCTTACTCATAATGCAATGTCACTACTTGATGACAAGTAATATTTCATACTGTGTATGTAACATCGTGTTGCAGAATCCCCCAAATACCTCAACAATGTCTTTGTTGCGCTCGTCTCCCCATTTAGCACTTATAGGCTTCTCTAGTAACAATAAATCCAAGAAGGAGCTCCTAATATGTACAAATATAAAAAATTATCAAGAATTTTTGCTAGTTTGCAGGTCATGTAATGCCATCTTGACGATTCTCTTCCCCTCTCTCTACAAGCTATCTAAAACAGTAAATGTTGTTCCATAAATAATAGTGTATTCATGCTTTATATGCATTTATGGTAGGTAAAGGTTGGAAAAGGTAGTTGACTGATTTTCACTTTTATCTACTTTGATTTCAGTAAAGGGCTTTGTCACTCTGTATACATAAAGGCTAAAGCACCCTTTGGTTTGTAGAATGTACTGAAATGTTTGCAACCCTCTTGGTATCAGGTCCAAAATGTGAAGCATTACTGTTAAGAGGGTATCTTTCTAATGTATTTGTATGTATAGTTTACACCTCTGTGAGGTCTAATAAAGGATTATGGTTAATAACATATGTGTTGAAAATTTCTCCTTCATAAGGATTTTTCAGTAATTCGCGTTGTTCTTTTCTTTTTTTTGGCATATATATTTCAACTTCTCAGAATACACCAAGCCCAGGATCCTTAACAGGTTCACTGTTAAATTAACTTCTGGTTCATGAGTCTGGACAAAATGAAGTGTCATCAGAAGGAGTTACGGAATCTATAGACAAAATAAACAGTCATGAAAGACCAAATTGTATTCATGTACAGGTGAAATTAGCTGAACAACCGGGAAACAAGGAAACAACAAGGAAAGAAAAAATATATATGAAAATATAAGCTCTGAGTTGTTTATTATTATTATTGTTATTATATTATTATTATTAAAGAATGAGGTTTTGGGATGACAGCAATTTCAAAACATCAGCTCAGGACTGGTAGAGGTCAAAAAGCAAATCTACAAAGGAGTCAAAATAGAAACCCTCATTATGCCATTGTATAAATGGCTCAACTGCATTTTGTGTAGTGGGGGAAATTCTGGTTGTGCAAACCCTCAAACTATGGAAGAATGAAAAAAAGACAGAACAGAAGAAGGTAATTGATGTCATGGGATAATTTCCATACAACGAATAGGCTAAGACTGGTCAGTATGGAAAAGAGAGCTAAGAGGGAAAGTAACATGCCTACAGTAGGTTAGAGATTACAGGAACACAAAGAAGGTAAGCAGAGAAAGGATGAAGACATAGGAGGTAATACAACAGGTTGGGAACATCAAAAGGAAGCTATAATAGGAGAGTTCAAAGTAAACAAAAGAAACTAGTTCTTCACAAAGTATATCGTCAAGTCCTTCTGTACTTACACATGCTAGAAGTTCACATCAGTTCAAAAGACACCTGGAGATAAGAAAATATATCGTCTATTAAATGCAAAGGATCAGAGTATAATTTAGGTTGGAGAGAACCCATTGAGGTCATGTAGATCAAGCCTGCTCCAGATGGATAAAGTTGTTCAATGTCTTACACAGTCAAGTATATCCAAGGATGAGATCCATAACTTCTCTTGGCAACATGTGCCAATATATGATCATATTTAATTGGAATTTCCTGTATTCCCAATTCTGTCCACTTCCTCTTGCTGCCCTATGGACCTCTGATATGAGTCTGGCTTCAGCTTCTCTGTATACTTCCATCACATTGTTCATACATCAATAATATCTCCTCTTAGTCTTCTATTCTTCAGGCTGAGAAAGTCCATTTGTCTCAGCCTCTTCTTGTAGGACACCTGATCCAAATTCCTACTGATTATGGTGGCCCTTCCATTGGACTTGGGTTGGATATCAATATCTTTCTTGTAATGGGGAGTCTGAAACTGGACACACTACTCAGTGTGATCCCACAATTGCTAAACAGAGAGGAAGAATCACTTACATAGACTTGTTGGCTACACTGTTCATAATGCAGTCTGGTATGTGGTCAGACAAGCGCACAACAAGGGGACCCTGCAGACTCGTGTTTAACTTGTTGTCCACAAGGATGCTTGAGTTCTCTTCTGCACAGCTGAGTTTTAGCCTATCACTCCACAGCATCTACTGCTATACAGGATTATTTCATCCTGGGTACAAAACGTTAAATCCACCTTTTTTGGACTTGTCCACACTCATCATCTCAACAAAGAAGGCAATCAGGCTAGTCANACAAGGGGATCCTGCAGACTCGTGTTTAACTTGCTGTCCATGTCAAGGATGCTTGAGTTCTCTTCTGCACAGCTGAGTTTTAGCCTATCACTCCACAGCATCTACTGCTATACAGGATTATTTCATCCTGGGTACAAAACGTTAAATCCACCTTTTTTGGACTTGTCCACACTCATCATCTCAACAAAGAAGGCAATCAGTCAGGCACTATTTGCCCTTGGTAAATGTGTTTGCTGTTCCTGATCACTTTACAGTTCTTCATGCACTTGGCTTCCAGGAGGTTTTGCTACATAACCTTGTCAGGGGCTGAGGTTTGTCCTCTTGGATGGGCAGTATGATTTGCCTTGTTCTTTTCAATCACCAAACATGCAGGTGTCATGTCCTTTCTAAGATAATAGCCTCGTAATGAACTCAACAGTTCCCTCAAGACCCTCATTTATAAGCCATCTGATCAAAGGAAGTTTTGCATCTCCCGTTGTCCTGAGTGCTCCATAATTCTGTCTTCCTTTGCTGTGGGTAAAGCTTTACTCAGTCTCTGCTGGTAGACTCATGGGTTTGGGAGGTCTACACATAGATCTTACTACAAAAAACCTCTGGCTCAGGAGGTCCCCGAATTGTAAATGAACGGAGAGTGGGAAAGTATCACTGCATATGCCTTGTTCTAATGCTTTTCCCTAGACATCCACTTTGGCTCGAGTGTGAAACTATTTCATAGACTGCTTTCCCCGTCTTATCTCTAACTTTCTAAAGTTGTTCTTATATTATTACCCACTGGCATAGCAGACATGCAAGACTGTCTAAGCGCATTGTCCTTAAAGCAACATCCTTTACACCAAATTGTCTATTTTATATTCAAACATTCGCAACTAATAATTTTTAAACCTACACTGTTTCAACACTTAACACTTCAGAAATTCATGGAAATTTCTGCTAAAAAATATTCATCCAACAATATTAAGCCTTTTCATTCCAACTCTCTGATGAGATGCGCGTAATAGAAACCACAACAATTTGTGGATTTGGCAACACTGAGTAACATTTTAAAAATCTATTCATTTATAATATCAATCACATTTTTTAAAGGTTTTAGATTGTATGCATTGTATCTTTCAGGAAAAACACATACTTGCTAATAAATACAACGGTATAGTAAGATATGTGAACACTATCAAAACCGAAAATCAAGAGATATTCACAAGAACTCTAAAAAGTGATCAATAGTGCAGCAGAATCAAAGGTTTAGAGGGCAGCTGCTTTCCTCAAATGTGCATCACCTCAGATGCAGATACTTTAACTATTTACAGCACCTTTCACTCAAAGAGTTCTTGTGGATTAACCAAGCCTCAGTATTGACTTAATGGGAAACAGTGCTATTTCTTGATATAACTTGAAATGGGTTTCAGACCAAGGCTAAAGAAAAGAATCAATCCACAAATCAGTTATTATGGCAGGGCTGGAAATTCTGGAAGTTTAGTAAAAGTGTGGGGTATGAACAGTAGCTGCTAAAAATGTCATTTTTTTTTTTTTTTTAGTTAGTTACTGCAAAGTTGATATATCTGTAGAATTAAGCATATATTTCTTTGTGCCTTTTTTCACCCGTATTAGTGTTAGGCACTTGATTAAAAATATTCAGACACTATTTCATTAATTTTATCTTAAGAGCTTATATTTTAACTTATTGTCTCCTTAATAACTTAAATATCTCCTGAAAATTCTTTTTAGATACGGTTGATTAGGAGTGATTCTGAGTCAATCTTTCAGGGTAGTGAAAGAAGTTATCTCTGAGAAGTGTATTTTACCAACTCAGAGAATGTCAGAGCTATTAACATTCATAACAGGTTGCACATGTTGCACTGTGTTCCAGCGGTACACAAATTATCTGCTGCTTTTGAGAAAAGAAGTAATATTTCAGCTCTATATTTTGACAACCCAAATGTCAAAAAGCAACTGGATGAAACAGGAAGAGAAGTGCTAGTCAAGCTGAGATAAAACAAAGATGAAAGCAGGAGTTTCAGATTACTTTTGGGTTGATTTTGTTTGTTTGGGTGATAATGGAGTGCTTAGATTTAACCTTTGATCCAACAACCATATCAATTAAAATACAGCATTTCTATACTGCTCCAGGATAGTCCTCAGCATGTTCTCTACCTACTAAATTATGTTGTCTTTTTCTTTTTTTTTCATCTGTTCCATATATCGCATATATCGCATATTCTTGATGCATTATCCAAGCTGCACTTGGATAAGTAGCAAATACTCTCACAGTCTTTCCCACAAAGAAAAGACTGATAAATCTACTGATCTGGGGCGTTCTCTCAAGAACTAGGAGATAAATATTTGAATATTTGAATATTTGAATGCGCTCAGGCCAAACATGGAATCAAATCAGATCTCCCATCCACTCATAATGACATTACTTTGCTCTTTAAACACAAACCAGCAATGCCAGCATTCTTCTGGTGCCTAAAGCTATACCATTAAGCATGCCCTAGGGCTTCCTATGAAATCTTAATTTAAACACTTAGAAAGCTGGATTCATGATCCCAGATTGGGATAGTTATAGGTGGGATAGTTATTTCATCAGGTGGAAACAATTCTGGGCACACAACACTAATCACTTAAGGATCTTTTAGGGTAACAGACAATAGAGGATGGAGAAGTTAGATATTTCAACTACTATCACCCACAGTGAAGTTGCTCTATAGATGTCTTTCTTGGTGTATTTTGCTATTTTGCTCTAGGCCTTAACATTATATATTTTTTTCTATAATTCAAACAATTCATGGTTCTGCCACATTACAGAAATACCATCTGTTACATGTGTTTGCATATGGATTTGACTTATTCTTTGTGATTTCTCTTTCTGGACACTCTTTTTACTCCATTCACTGACATTTTTCAATAATAAGAGGTATGCTTAATCTTTAGTACATTTTAAATTATAGTATGCCTTTCAAATATACAACAAAGTGTGCGTTTCATATAGTTACTGATTCTTTTCCCTTTCAGAGTAAAAAATCCTTGATCTGGTTGCTTTCATAATTACCATTTTATATAGCTGTCCTACTTCTATTCCCTTTGCTTGTCTTCTTCCTTCATTCTACTCTCCTATCCACCCAAAACCCCTTAAAATCATATATTCTTGCTCTGATTTTTAAAAGAGGATTTTAAAAGGGCAGGGGAAGGTTTTGTGCCGTTTCCTAGCACCCTACAGGCTCTTAACCCCCTTATAGTCTTTGGCTTTATGCTGTTAGATCTTTTTGTCAAAAATGAAGCTTTACAAGGTAATACCATCCTAATTAAGCAGCTGCCATTGCCACATGTTAAATTTTGCTCCTTTCAATTTAACTACAATTAGACAACACAATATATCCAACGTAGACCTATTCCATAAATAAGTTTTTAAGTAAATAAGTTCTAAGTTTTTTCTGAAAGTCTTTTTCCAATGTTTTCACAAGTCACAACTCCAGAAAAGATCATTTATTCCATATTTTATACATATCTTCTGTTTGGAGGTAAACAGATTATAAGATATGGAACACTTTTTCCTGAAAAAAATACCAAGGATTTTTGGATACCAAGACTTATTTAAGATATTTTGGTTCTGCTCTTTTATCACCACAAATTTTCCATAACCAGGCAAATCCCTAAAGTTCTCATACCCATGGCTATCTTGCCAGCAAATTAAAAGTGACAATGTTTGCATTTGAAGAAAATGTTTCAAACCACCACAGACTCTGATTGTAGAGAACCGACATGTAAAAAAATAACCATGAGAAGAAAATTCCCGCCTCTGTGTTATTTCTATCTAAAAAGTACATTTTCTTGAAAATACAATTACATTTACTTGATCCTAAATTTTGATCAATTTACACATTCTGGCCAGCTGAAAATAATTCAAGAGACTGTAAAGGTTATCAGTATATTAGAATTACATGGATGTATACATCACAAGTTTTTTGTAGATGAGGGATTTTTCAGCTTTCCAAAACAATTATAAAAACTTAAATGCCCAAAATGAGAAGCTGAACGGTTCATAAATCTGTCAGAACAAGAGTGCAACAGTCAAAGAAAGCTTTCATTTGGAATATCTCTCCTTTGCTGCAAATATTCTGTTCAATACCTGGCTAAAAGCAATACTGAATAATTTCAAATATTGAAAGGATTCTTTTTTCCCATCTCTTATCAAGAAAGGTCCAATGTAAGAGTATACACACAAATTACAAATACAGAAAGACAATAAATCTAAAAAGTATTAACCTCAAAAGTTTCAGAAAACTGGAAGACCAAATGCAAAAATGGAAAAGCTGATACATAACAGTAATTATATAGTACCCTATGATGAAGGCCCCTCTGAAAGTCTCAGCTTAGAAATGTGTCATAGAATACTGAAGCCTGAACACATTATCAAGATGGTATGCCATATAATTTGAACATAACATAAAAAATTGACAGTAACTAGTACAGATAATTGTGTTATGAGATCATGAATGAATAATTATTTCTACTTATGGAACATCTTAAAGTGTTTTTCAGAAGAAAGTAACAGAATTATCTCCATTTTGCATTAGGGGAAAGTGAGAGAGAAAAATCTGACTGACTTGAAAAATACACAGCTAGTCAGTAACAAAAGTAAGAACATCATCTAATAATTCCAAATATGTTTTTACATCCTCTGTTAAGAACAAATATCTTACTAGGGTTATATCTTGCTAGGTTTCTAGATTTGGAAAATAAAGCAGCCAGTATTGAACAGATCTGGTCAGAAACTACTGAAATCAATTGAAATTAATGCCAAGGCCTTTGAAATGTCTATGATGTCTTTTCCTGTTCCAAACAGATCATATGTATTTACATGTCACAGGACAGTACTACTTCAATGCATTTAAGTAAATCTGTTGCCTGCTTCTTTAAGCTTACACTGTCTTTTTATAGTTCATAGCCCCTACTCTTTCAAATTCTGTCTCTGCCAATCAAAAACTTAACCTCTGTATTAAAATATACACATAAAGTCAACCCAGACTTCACAGGGTTACTAATCTGAACACAGTGTTATATTAACACATTACATTAACACATGGGAGTATATTTATCCCACATTTAACACAAGTCCTCCAAAAAAAAAAAATCAGATACAAGTTCAAACAGTGTAAACAAGTATAGCACTTTGGATTGCAATCTAGACTATATATAGTAAATCTGAGAGATATATACATTTTTTTTTCTCCCACAAAAATATAGTGTCAGTGTTCTCCTAATAAAACATACACAAAAATTCAGCTACTAGAAGAGATCATAAAACATTTTGATATCTTTAATTATCTCTTGACACATTAATATGTAGATGGAATAAAAGCAAGAATTTACATAACATAAGAAGAAATGTAATAATGAATTAGGAAAAAATGCTAAACTTCTGCTTTCTTTCTTAACACTTGTTCTGTCAGCTGGACTGCAGTACAGATATCACTGCCAGGTAAAGGGTAAAAGCTTTAGAAAAGGCAAAAAAGCAAATGAATAAACAAACAAAAATCCTAATTCAAGAAGATAACAAAGTAAGTCTTTTAAAACATTGCTACCAGAGACCCCCTTCTTTATCACTAAGTGCTTGGTAAAATTTAAGGTTCTTAAAATATATTTAGGAGGGATATAATGGAAGATAGCAAGAGCCAAACTGTAATGTTACCAAGTGCACTAATTTACTAGCTGTTTAAAGTTTTCAACTTTCGTTGAGAAAGGTTTTTTAAAAATTCCCTGTGTGAAAATAATACTTTTATGCTCAGGAGAGTAAAATCAAATTCATATAAGAGAAAAGACTATTTAGGCACTTTAATACTTACACTAAAAGGCAATTTAATAGCTACTTATCAGAAAACAAATGCAGACAACTAAAAGCTGAATGTTCATCAACACTGCTAATGACATCCACAATGTTATTTTTACACTTAATCAAATGAGATTCAGACATTTTTTGAGTATGGAAGAGACAATACACTGAATTCACATGCCAATTATTTGTCAAGCATTTGGTCAGAAAAGGACTAAGACTGTGATCACTTCAAAGACTCAGCAATGATATCTCTGTTTACATAACGGTGTCATGAAGAAAATAGTGGAAGGACATATGCATCTAACTAGTGATTGAAGAAAAATATTAATCTCACTTTAAATTCAAGATCCAAAGAAGATCAGATACATAAGAAATGACAGTGTATGTTCTGCTTAAAAAAAAAAAAGTCTCTGCTCCAAATTTATACTTTGAAAATGCAGAACAGAGATTTTCAAAAATTTATATTTGTCATTCAAAAAAAATGTTTTGATGCAGAAGATTATATGTGCAGTTTATGGACTAACCAATCAGGATTTTAGGTGAAAAAGGTTATTTAAAAATTCATCTTTCTGATGTCCTAGAACGTGCAGAAGAGCTAATCTACAGTAAGGAATTGAAGTGGAATACCTGCTGAACCAGGGACACATCAAAAAAAGAAGTTACAGCCTTTAGATTAAAGTACTAATTTGGGCCATCCATATTACCAAATGTAGGCCTCCTATGTATGCAACATAGGAGACTGAAAAAGTCATTGATTGCTATATTAAGACTAATTTCTACTAACTTATCTTCTAACTTTATGTTACCATCTACAGGACTTACTAAAGCGAAAATGGAGACAGGGGAATTTCCGAAGAATTTCCACCTTTCTCCTTGTGTATTTCAACTCATTCTTCACACCTACTTGTAACCATTGAAAAATTTAGTTTCCAGGCCTCCTCTACAGGCGATGGAGAAAGTCATCTTCTAAAAGCATCATGATTTTGCTTGGCCAAACAGAAAATGAACGTTCCCACTGAGTTTCCTCCTTCTAAAGCCCGCAGAAGAAGTATAGACCTCATGACTAGACACATGACTACATGTACAAGAGACGAATCTATTTAAATTCACAACATAGGCACAGAACAAGACTGCCATTTGTTTTTAGCTATTGATAAGTATTTACCAGTCTTTTTATGCATCAATAAGGGTAAGCCAGTAATAGAGTTTGCCTTGTCAAATTCCCTTGTCTTCTGTGAATCTCACAGGATCATTGACCTGCCACCGTCCCCTTGGGAACTTACAGTTTTACTGATTCCATCTTACAACAGGTACCCAGGAGAAATAGAATAAAAGGTTGTCATTACACTCTCCACAACTTTGAGTATATACTTAGTATAGTAAAATCTAGGATGAAAAAATCATGACAAGACTTCTCATGTAAGGCTTTTAAATGCCTTATTATTCATGTAACATGATGCAAAGGAATTTCTCACAGACTAATACAAAGAAACCACAGTAGAGAAAAAAAGAAAGGTTGTTCTAGTATTTTATACATAGATTTAATTATACAGAAATTCTTCAGTAAGTGGAAATAACATTCTTCATTTTAAACAAACGTAATTACATAATTTACTAGTTTATGCAGGGTCTATAGGAAGTGATTCTTTGCCAAACAGATCTTCCCAAATGGGGGTGGAAGAGTAGCAACAGAAGTACACTAATCCTAGAAGTGTTAATGCTTCCGCTGGAGTACCGTGTCAGGTTTTGTATGAAATTCCATAGTCAATGTTGAATAGAGAGTACCCAAAAGGATACCGAAATGACCAGAGGTTTAGAAAATGTAACGTGAAAGGAAACATGGAAGACTTCATTTTGCTTCGTCTTAAAGAGAGGTGACAGAGCAGATAGAGCTTGCTGCATTTTGTTAACTTCATTGTCCAACAGGTAAGTGATATTAAGAAATATTAATCAAAATTTTAAACATTTAGCAGAATGTTAAATAAATATATAAGTGATTTAAAATGTGTATTCTGCATGTTTCTTCTTTTTTTCTACTGAGCAGATGTTAAAATGTGTTTTTACTTTGAAATTTTAAACTTAGTATGCACTCACCACTCTGACAAGCTATCTCATTCGTTGAAAAATATCAACGACATATCACAGCTGTAGCTCAAATATTGTTGCTGTCTTTAATCTTTAAAAATAATAATAAATTTCCTCTAAGCCTGCTGTATATTGAAGATATCAAATCTTATATCTTACAATCAAGGAACTATTTACTTTATGCAAAAGCTATAGCTGAAATATGAAGCAGGACCAGATTTCAGACTCATTCCATATCCTTTTTTCTGACTACAATTCTTTTGGGTCCTGCATCAGGCACAGATTCTTAGGAAATATGTTTTAACATCTACGTTAAACATCTATGCTAAACATATCTCCTGAGAATCTTCTGCTCTCCAAAGACTTTTTTTTTAAATACTTGTTTTTTCTTCACATCTTTCAATCACAATCATGGAAATAATGGAAAGTCTATTTGATAGCAATGCAAACCCTAAAAGTTTGTATAAACACACTTATTACCTTGCCTCTCCTCATTTATTTTTCCAAATCTTTCTTTGCTTGCTTGCTTTCAGTTTGGCCTTCTCATTTTAGTCCCTTCACATTTGCTCTGTAACTTCATTTTAACTTGCTGAGGACGTGTTGCCTCAACATATTCAGTTTTGGGAGACATATTCAGGTTTGATTTTTTTTGACAGACACAGAATGCTGAGAGGATTTTGAGAGGGGTTAGAGCTTTCTGGCTTTAGTATAGCTGAATGTATGACAGCTTAAATGTCATACCACCCATCTTGTAATGTGCAGTGATTGACAGGACTGAATATTTCAACTATACATTTCTTCTATTAGAAAAGATTGCTAATATAGCTATAGAGCCTAATCCAATGTAATAAATGGAATCTTTCCTTCAATATATATTTATATCTGAATGGATATCTGAAATATTCAATATATTTGAATATTTTTAGGTTGGCGGGAGTTTTGTTTATTGTATGAGAAAAAGAGTAAGCATGCCTATTTGGCAAAATAAACCTTTTTTTTTTTTAGTATGACAGCCTTAAAATAGTTGAGTAAAATAAAGAAAAATTGTCTAAAATCATTATGAATGTATTCATGTCTTTCATTTCAGAGGGAAAAAAATCCAAGCCTCTTAATCAGGACTTTTTGTTTAGACATTGATTACCTGAACGGTTTGTTTTTTTGTTTATGTTACAAAAGAGAGGTTCAAATTCCACACACGACAGTTGGTCAAGCCACTCAGATGAGAACAATTCTATACATCTGTGCACAAGAATAAACTAAAACTCATCCTTCTTGATATTATTAAAAAAAAAACTCATGATATGGCAAGGGGCTTTTAGAGCGCTGAAGTGCCAAGGCTCGTGCACCGAGCAACTCTGCTGTCAGGCAATCTCATGTGCCAGATATGTTAGAGGAAATGGGATCCTGGAAAGGAAAAGCAGTAGAAAAGAAAAAAGAAAATGGTAGCTTTACTTCATGAAAATACAAACATATTCAATATAGGAAAAATCGAAGGCCAAATATTGCAGGTCTTAAATTGAGCAAACCTCCCACTGCAGTCAAGAGTTCTGATTGATTTGAAATCACAGATTTTGGCTCAAAACAACAGGAGCAAGAAAGCTCAAATGACAGCCGTGTTTTGTTGCCTAAGAACTGTATGGATAATACACTACCACCACATTCCCCACAATAAAAAAAAGCTCATAAATTCATTGATTAGGCAAAAAGGAAAAAGAATAGTGTTTTTACTAGTAGCTGTGAGAGGGAGGGCGGTATAAAATAAAGCTGTGTTTGACAGATGAAAGTACTCTCTAAAAATTACTATGAAGAAGCAAAGCATATGGCAGAAACCAAGAACTAAAAAACAAAAAAAAACTTTCCTAATTTTTCTTAATTAAAAAATAAGAATTTATTTCTAAGAGAATTTCTAAGAATTTCTCATTCTTAGAAAACTATGAATTAAGAAAAGTAAGGACAGGAAAGTCCACCACAGGGATGGAAATATGCTTTGGACTTAAACAGACTTGGCAAGAAAGAATTGTTTTGGTATGGTTGAGTCAGTTACTTCCAAGCAGTAATCAAGGACTTCCTGTGCTTCAGGACAGGAAAGTGTGCAAAAAAAAATAAAGAAAAAAAAATGAGAGAATATATTCTAACTATCTGGTAAATATTTTACAATTAATTCAAGAATCTGGAAACAAAAGTTATTATTGTAAATATCCTTGTTGTGTCTCCTGACAACATACGCAGGGGATATGCTTTATTGACCTCATTTCAGACTCTGTTAGAATACTGTGGAATGTACCAACAGGAAAAAAAAATAGAATTCATATAGCTACATTTTCAAATAAACAATAAAGACAGTATGGATGCAGTATCCCTAATCCTAAGTGTTTAAGAAATTCCTTTACTGATTTCCTTAAGTATTTTTATTATTATTTTTATCTCTTGCAATTTGCATAAAAGGATATTCAAATGATTCCTCTAAAGCACATTGCAATGGAAAAAAATGTGTTTTCCTATTGTTTTTCTTATGCTTTCATTTGTCTGTTAAAGATTTGCAAGAAATAGACTGAAAGCCTCTTACCATTTCTGTAAGATGAGATTCTAAGATGCTTTACCTGAATGAGACATTTTCTGAGTAAAAAACTGAATTAAATACAAATTAAAGACAGAGTAAACATCTTAAGATTTAATCTTTTCTGCCATATTGCCCTCAGCTAATGCTTTTTGTCTGGACCTTTCGTTTGGAATTCACATTTATCCCTTACTGACTATTATCTATTGAAAGCCAGCGCAGAGAGAATAGTATTTCAGAATGCAATCTTACAGTGTTTAAAATGATAGGGAAATATTTATGCTCAAAAGATACAGACAATTCAGGGGGCAGCAATTTTGAGGAAGAGAGGCTAATAAAAAGATATAGTATCACTGGAAACAAAATTCTGTAATTAGGGAAAAACATAGATAGGTTCTGTTAATGGTTGATCCGGAATTTAAAACATGTGAATAAAAAAACAATTCCATAAATATTCACTAATGGTGATAAATTTAAGGGCCAACAGCAAAGAATATGATATAGGTACATACGACTGTGGCATAAATATAATAACGTTATTTGAAATAAGACAAAATGCATCAATGAGGGAGTTAAAATAAACTTTATTATGGTATTAGAAAAAGTATAAACAATGGTGATGATTACCCACTCTTCAAAATAATTTCTGATTTCCATCAGAAATCACCTGACATATGGGGAGTGGCTGAGAGAGCTGCGAGGGTTTAACCTTGGGAAGAGAAGGATCAAGGGGATCTTATCATTGCATAAATGATAAGTATATTGTATTAGACGGGTTAGATAAGTAGATTGCAGTAGATCGTATAAATAGCTCATGTGTGGGAGTAAAGAAGATCGAGCCAGGCTCTTCTCCGTGGCATCCTGTGACAGGTCAGAGTCAGTGGGCACACATTTAAATACAGGAAATTCCGCTGAAGCCAACAAAAGAATTATTATGAGGGTGGTCAAACCCTGCAACAGAATGCTGCAGGAGGTTATGAAGGCTTCGTCCTTGCAGCGGAAATATATAAAATTTGATAGGACATGACCCTGAGCAACCTGCTCTAACTTACACTGCTCTGAGCAGGGTTGCACTATATGATCCCCAGAAGGATCCTTCCAACAGTTTGCTAACTCTGTTTTTCTATTACAACCGAACAAAATATATGTTTTCTGGGAAAAAAAATGGAGTAGATAGATAATTAAAGTATTTTCTTAAATTTATATTTCCAATAGGAATGGCAATGAAATTACAGACACTTGAATATTATGTTGGTAAATGGAAAAAAATCTTGACAGCAAAGCTTGCTATGTCTCTTTCCCAAATCAATCTAAGCCATTCTAAAAGAATTTTGAAAGAATCTACTTGCAATTTTAGGTATAATAATTAGCACACAGATGTCATTTTAAATCATTATCAAAATAATTTCAAAATAATAAATACTATTGAATTATTAATTGAATTAATAATTAATATTCTATATTTATTATAAAAATAAAGCTGTATATTTGATTTTATCAGACTGTTGTTAATGTCGTCCATGGTAGGTTGACCCTAAATGAATGAAGAATGTGACAGAGAACTGAGATAATGTAATGAGTGCCACAGTGACTGCACCACCTATTTTGAAGTATTTAAGTTTTCATCAGGTATTCCCCAAAATTTACACTGAATTATTATTAAAAAGAAGCTAATGAGTAGCTAAAAAAACAGCTGTCTCTTCCTGAAATATTGAAATTTATTCATAAGCTTATGGTAAAAATGAAATTCCATCTATACACAGGAACAAACAAACAAAGGGCATACATATGGCATGATGCCTTTTAAATGGAAATGTCCAAATCTTCTCATTTTGCATGCCATATTTCACATAAGTGCAGGTTGGTGGCTATCAAATAACTCCAGCTTGTCTGTCCTTTAGCATTGTAGAAGAATTAGTGGTAGCTAGAATGTGTTTGGATTTCTGTCTGAAGACAATTTTTGTTATAACTGTGTAAATTCTGGAGTAAAATCTATTAAATGTGGACATTTCATATCAGAAATCAAGAAATGAAGCAGGCAATTGAATCTCTGGTAGCCCTATCAAAATCAAAATTATAAGAAAAAGATTCTGTTGGTTCCAAGATTTTTCTCATTTGAGCAACACACATGGATGTACCTTCCCACTATCTTTTAGTATCTTACTTGACCTATATTTGAAAAGAACATTGAAATACTCATATTTCTATGTTTTGAAAATTAATAAAATTCTCTTTGGAGAAGTTTCTAGCCCAATGTCCTTGAAAGCACTTTGATGATGAAGAAAGCAGTAACCAGCTGCTGCTTCACAGATGCTGAAAAGCATGGAACAAATGATGCTGATTGTAATGATATGTTGCAAAAGCGATAGCAGTAGAGCATTTCTGTTGAAGACAGCCTTCCTGTTAAACAGAAGACCAAGCACAGACTCTTCCTCTTGGTCTGTATAATATTATTGCTATGGATTGCAAATCCCTTAAAATGCCAACAGGGTTTCTGACTAAAATTTAAAAGAAATTAGAAGAAATCTAGCTAAGCATTAAACAATATGAGTTGAGACTCCTGTGTTGGTAGAAAATACATAAAGCTTTAAGTTAGCCAGTAAGAAATTGAAAGGAGAATTGCAATAGACACTATCCAAATACATAATTGATGTGATAACTTAGAACTCTATTTTATTTTCCTTAACTTCTGCTGCTTGAGACAAACTTCCAATCTCTGTTAAACACTTTCCTTTAAATAGAGGTAACTTCCTCAGTTCCAGTAGGACTACCAATCCTGTTTAAAACATGTAAATATACTTGATTGAAAATTGGAGGGTTCGTCCTCTCCTCCATTGAAAATGCCAACAACAAAAATGGAAAAGTATCCAGGTAGAAGAAAAAATAAATACCAGCTCAACTATCTAAGAATATATAATCTAGTCAAGAACCCATATTTCCACTAGAGAAAAGAAGTCTGCAGATAAAAACGTCTGTTACTCTAGACTGGAAATGTAATACATGATGATGCTAAATAAACTCATGCTAATTTTGGAAGAAATGCAGAATATTTATTCATCTTAGGAGAAATAAATAATTCGAGGATTGAATCTCAGAATTAAATTTTATCTATATGCAAACACTACTATTGATAGGAAACCTTTTAAAATTTTTTGAAAGTTTAAATTTTAAAAAGAAAAATTAAAGATTAGTTGAATTGAACTAAACAGGTTTATGACATCCCAAAATCCATCACTGTTTCATGTAGTGATGATAAATGTGCAGCCAGGTATTAACACTGCTGCTTTAGGTGACAATACTCTGACAGAATGTATAATTTATAAGCTTGAAACAATGAAACAGATATTTTGCCAAACATTGATCCTATATTCTACATAAAGCAAACAAAGTTTTAGAAGTTAACAACTAAGTCAATAGCTTTTGTTTTATTAAAACTATGATGTCCTTGTTATTCTATATATTCTTCTTAAATCCTGTATGACCAGTCATTCCTATATCTCTCTATTGTCTTTCATCGTTCAAAGCAAACTTAAAGGATCAGAAGAACAAAATTCTACCCTGCAGAAAACATGATTCCTCCTAAGTCGTGGAAGCTGAAGTCGTGGAAGATGAAACTTTCAGAACAGCTGGTTGGGGTTTTGCATTTAGGCAGCTGAAACTAAGCTGAGCTTTCCTAGGTAATACATACTGTTTGTTTCTGTTCAGCCATCTAATATTCTCTTAGGCTTCTGATAGTTTTTCAGATTCACCAATAAACAGAGTAATTTCTTATCATCAGATCACACATTTAAACATAAATTTGGATAGACATCTACAGGGAATATTATTACTAAACCTTCAAACTGAACTTTAATATATGAGATGGAATGACAAAAGACTATATATACCAGTAACATAATGCTACAAATGTCAAGAAAAAAAAATCTAAACAATGTGAAACTTTAATGTGACCAGAACACCATCATTCTATCCTGCAGACTTTGAAGCACGTGGTTTTGAACAAGTTTCTCTTTTTTCCTGAACTTCCATTTTGACAAGACCTATACTGTATTTCAAGCTTCCCTAAATTGTTTTTTAACCAAGAGAAAGGCTCTATATACATTAAACACCTCCCAGACATTTGTGGTTAAGCAATACCACTTACTGTTAGTTTAATTCTGGTATGCATTTTGGTTTTGCAGCTTTTAAGATGCAAGAAGTGACATTACAATTGAATGAGATTCATAATAAATTAGTCTCAAAGGCTCATATCTAGTAATTACTAGACATTAAACATCCTTCCCACTAAAAACAAAATGAACTAACCACAGCTATTATCTCATCAATCTCTACAGTTAATTTTCAACAATAGCATTCAAAAATAATCATTAGAGAATATGCAATAAAAATACAAAGTTGCAACCAGTATCTTTTTTTATTCTAGACTGCTCAATTTATTTTTTAAAATAGTATTTTTTAAAGAATATATGCTTTCCCAACATTTTTTTTTTCAAAAATATTTAAGATACAGATTTTAAATAGGTAGTATGGCTAGTATTTCTTTATTTGAACTTCAGGAGTGCCTGAATACCCTCCAGCTATATCTGCTTTCTGGCAAGAAAATTAAAGAGATAAAAGTTGTCTGAAAGTTGTACTTTCTCCTTCTCCTAAATGCTTATGAAAGTGCCTATGCCTTTTGAAAAATACCAAACCATTCAAGAACGTGTAATAAAATACAGAGTTAGATCATTATGAACATATCATTCTATATCACAAATACAAAAGCCTCAGAAAATATGTAGATCCAATGATGTTATCACTACAGATCTACAAAGTCAGTGCTGGACTCTATCAGTGCCAGCTCTAGCAGACAAAGCTTCCCAGCAGCAGGTTCAATAGCAGCCTCTCCCATTACTGTACAGCCCGAGGAGCCTATGCTAAAAAATCTGAAATCACTCCCTCCTTTTCATACTCCATGTGACTATAAACAGAAGCAGTTTCTGGATCTAGAAGCAAATAAATAAATAAATAAAAATAAAAATAAAAATACAAGGTTATTAAGAGTTAAAAATGTGGCAAGCGGGGGGATTTCTTCAAAGTTTTTCCACGAGAATTGAAACACTGAAAAACTCCACCATGTAAATAAAACTTCTACCACTTAGAAAGCTTGTGTCAATTTTACTGTACAATAATCAGATCTCGTAACCCTGCCAAAAGAAATTAGTTTATCTTTACACTCACTTAATTAGTCAATTAACAGACTCTATATTTCCATTAGGTAAACATTTAGTGATTTTCTCCCAGAAAATAAAATCACATCATCTCTTCCACTTCTTCAGCTCTGAATTACAGCTTTTTTTTCCCCTTTAAATATTCTTACACGAAGAAACTATATAGGCAGTAAATTCTGAAGAAAGATTTGGTATGGATCTTCAGAGATCTGTAGAAATTACAACTTTATTTTACTGTTAACACTGCCTAAAAAGCAAACACTAAGTTAGAAATAAAAACAGGCCCAGTCTCCTTACAGTTGTTATCTGGTCTCTAATGTCACTAGGAATTAATGATGACTAATTTTTTTGCGTGCCTGCTAATATTCTCCTCCTCAGCCATTCAGGGGATGTCCGTTTCACATAATCAAGATCCCATAAAAGCAACAGATCTGGGAAAAATGAATTCAGGCCTGTAAGGATAATACCAATAAATGTGTCAAGCGCCAGTTCTGTGTGTGGCGTAGACAAGGCAGCCGCATCCCAATTTTGACAGGCAAGCCAGAAGTCTGTGCCACTGCTCTACAGCCATAGTTAAGGCACATGGGTATTCCCAAGGCACACAGCTGAATCGTGAGCGAGTTCACACTGCTGCTCCTGCCCGTGTCTGTTCAAGGACAGACAGAAATCTCTTCAAAAGTCTCTGTTAGTACCAGCACTAAATTCCAAATTTTGGTGTAATAGAATATAAATCGGCAATTCAAATCTCTGATCTGAACACGCTCATTCAGATGCAGTACTCTAGGCAAACGATACCCTTTCCCCTTCAGGCTGCATTTCTTTCTATCACTGTTTTTTTGTGACTTACTTCATCATATTGTAGCAACAACATTCTCAAAATGCAAATTGCTAATGACTTTTCTTATGTCTGTATAAATCAGTGAAATGTGTGCAGCTCAGCACAGCATTTCCAGGAGCAGCATAAACAACCTTCCTTGCATGCCTAAAATAACGGCAATCAAAGCTTTATTTCATGCCTAAAGCTTCAGCTATACTGAACAGACATGATGCAACATTTGGAAAATTGGGGCACTCTTGCACATGGCTTACTGCTTCATAGAGCTAACGTATGTTATGTGTTTGAATGGGCATCAGCAGAACATCATTTTTTTTCGTTTGTAATACTCTTTCATTTAGGTAGTTAATTATACATTTTACATTAGATACTGAACTACATAAACCCAACCAATTTACTTCCATGAAGGAGGTCAATAGGTGACTAAAAGCAAAGTTGACAAAGTCAAAAGCTGACAAGAAGAGACCTAGGAAGCTCTACACATAATGTTATTTTCTAAATCTCATTTCTTAAAGAAATTAAGCTAAAAATCATTAAGCATATGTCAGAAATTTTAACATTCCTTACTGGGTCAGAAGTAGTGAATTTCTTGTAGAATTTGCTTCTTTTGCTCTATCGACCCCAAGTTTATTTCACATACGGATCCTAAAGGGAAAATGAGAGAAGTCGAAGTCTCCTGCACTACTTCAGTAAGTGAAAAATAAAGATGCTCTGTCAGCAACACACTGCATGCATTTTGCCTGACCTTTGGACCATGAATAGAAGCATAGAAAGACTGCATCATAGTAGTTTGAGGAATTTTACCCCATATTCCCAAATAAGCTAGATAATTTAATAATTATTTAATAAATCTATCCTTTACCAAAACAGTACTAAACCAGAGGCATATTTCTCTGTAAATAATTTACATTAAAAAAAAAAAGAGACCTAGGAAGATATGTGTGAAAGATGAGCGTGCAAATGCTCTTCATTCCCATTAATTTATGGAGCTGTCTAAAAATTAAACTAAGAATTGAATGGGATGGTATATAGGTCAGATATCAGAACACAGTGCTTATTCCCTAGCACACTGTTAAAGAAGAGTTCTTTAAAAAACAGTGTAGGATTACGTTATAGTTGGAACTACATTGATATAATTTTCTGCTTTGGGGGTAAAATTAAATGGCAGTAACAAGAACTAATGTGCATTACCGTCCTAGTCAATGTCCCTAAACATGCATGATACCACCAGATTGGAACCAGGAAAGAGCTATTATAATGCTACCAGCAATCCTGGTAGCATTAGACTGGTAATCCAGTCCAGTAGCCATTGCACCAGTTATGCAACAGCAGTTGATGAATAGAAATGGAATGATGTTAAAAATACTTTAGGAGTATTGATGGCAACAGATCTACGCAATCATTTAGATAGTGCTGCAAAATGCAAATTGCCTAAATTAATCACTTGGCTATGCTGCTGACATGCTTCAGTTAGACATGGGCTTAAATGTTGTTGATATAGGTTCTTTTTTTTTATTATTCTTTGAGCAGGATGAAGCATTATTTACAAGGTCTCGTTCACAGCAGGGCTTTGTCACCCTTCTATGAATAGTATTCCTGCTATCAAAAGTCTCTCACTTTCAGGAGCATTAGCACAACCTTAGCACAAACATACTTCCATGGGAGAAAAAAAATCTTAACAAAAGGTATTTTTGTGGCTGAATGTCTGTGTGTTTTATATAGGTCACAGTATAACAACTGTTCTAGTTGAAAATGTCATAATTGTATACCTGTTAAAGTTTCTTTTATTTATTATGCGCTTAGCTAACGTATTTCACTTCTAGAAGTGATGAATAAAGCCAATGAATAAATTGCACAGAATTCAGTTATATTATATACCCAAAACAGATCCAAAATCACCACACAGAGAAGTGATGCTTGAAAGGATGAGGTTATAGGATGCAGCTCAAAATTTGTCTCATTAGCTAATTCTTGCCCCAGATTCTCTTTCCCATTTATCACTGAGTGAAACATACTCTATCATAACTCAAGCTTTATACAGCAAAAAAGAGGGAAGACTTGTTCTTTTCTGTGTAGATAAATTTTAGACATTGCAACTGATTCATTATTTATTTACAGATTAAACTTCCTTCCTGATTTGAAAACTTAAAGGAACAGGTTTATAATTTATCAGATCTACAGGAATTTGTGATAAAACTATAATTTATCTACCAAGAAAAGATCTGATATCTCACCATCCCCAAAGTATAGAGCTTTAATTCATCTTCCATTTTCAATTTAATGCCAATTCACATGATGCATTCTTTCTATAGGTTCTGCAAACAGAATACAATTAAACAAAATATAGTTTCCTTAATATTGGTGCTAATAAACATGATTAATTTCCTGGCTGACCATGAGTTTAAGACAGGATGTACAATTTAAAAACAAGTTATGATTATACAAAAATATTATTTCAGGAAAATGTATGAGGAGGATAATTTTGAGAAAGTGAAAAAACAAGGAGCCACGGGCCTCTTTTCAAATGCTAGAATGACATTAAGAAAAAAGGCAGGGAAAAGAGACAACTGGTAGACAGAGAGACTTCTACATGTCCAACATATAACGGCCACATCAAGAAAGAAATATTAGACACAAAATATGTAGTGAGAGAAACTACTTCTACTCAACAAGCAAAGGATAAAAGCATTCTTTTCCACATAGAATAATCAGCTTGAAATGGGAAAAAGATGCGTTTAATTGGCAACATGTTCTTTCCTCATCTGCAAGACCTAGAAATCCCTGTAAATCACACCACAACCTTATAGTCTTTTGACTTGCTACTCACTGCTGGTTGCAGTGAACTTCTAGCCTCCAGAGGCATACGTTCCTCTCCACAAGGCAGCATAGGTACCCCTTTTCTCTTTTGCATAGCAGACCTCTCATTGTTAGGATTAACATATATATATATATATAAAACCATGGCTTTCTTCCTGTTCATGCCTTATAAAAGTAGGCAGCTATTTCCAAGATCCAGTTTTATCAGGCATTTAACAGTGATGCCATATCATAGAACAAACCTGTGGCATTACCTGCCCTTTGTAACCATCTTTCCAAGATTAACAGGTCTAGCACTTGGAGATGCCAACAAAATGCCTTTTATTAGTAGCATCATTAGCATTATAAAAACCTGACAGAAAAAAAAATTATATTTTTCCATTTGAATTTCCCTTCAAAAACCATACTGATGCTTAGACTGAGTTTTAAGTAGTCTCATGCCCCCATAAAAGTTTTTAAGTTTGTTATATTTTAAAAGGCAAGACCATGCAAAAATCTCACTAAGATCCACTTCTTAGCCCCAAAACTTTAGAAGATAACTATGCTTTTGTTTATATCTACATTTTTCACAGATAAAATTACTTTAATGAAAAGCTATTGTAGTTCAGTATGTCATAAATTTGTCATTTCTGGGAACATACAACTTCAAACTCCTACTTACAAAACTCCTGTATAAATAGAAACATTATGTTTTCAAATTATTGTATATCCATGCTCATACACAAAGGTAACAAAATATTTCATTTTCATGCTTTCAGTGCATATGAGGACGTGATTGATTGTTTTGAAAAGATAAACTGTTTTTCTCTTTGTATTAAAAGCTATAATTAATAAATACTTTTGATGTGTAATGGCCTGCTTTCCATTTTACTATACTTTCACTATTCTAGTTCTTTAGGTGGTAGTCAAAAATAATTTCAAAAATTATTTAAAACAGGGTAACTTCAGAGATCGCCTCTGGCTACTAAGATGTTTTATGATAAATAAGTCACTTCTAAATGACTAGAACCCATAAAATAAGTTCAAGTTTGTGTTTAAATGGAAAAGAAATGTTATATGGGCTTCCTTTGATAAGTAAAACCTCACTTTACCTTAAGCACTCCAGTCCTCACAAAAAAAAATAAATCTAATGAAAATACTTAGCAAACTACAGAGCTTTCCTATTACTAATGAAAACATATTTAAAGAACTGCAATTAAATACATCACTGGAAGCAAGTTCTTGCACAATTATCATTTGATAAATACTGTAGGGACAACCTTATTCAATATAATCAATATCACATAAAACTAATTTGTTTTTGGACACATTTTGATATGCTGACGATTAACAGCTTCCTTACCATTCTAGAAATGTTTGTCTGTTGATGAATGAAAATTCAGCAAGAGGAAAAAAATCCAGATGATTGCAATTTGTATGTTTTTTCTAACATCAAAACACTACTGGCTGTTAAGACCATCTATGTGTTCATCTAGAAAAAATGGACTGGATAATCAGATGGGATGAGGCAAGGAGAGTTCCAAATAGTGACAAATAAATTGAGTGTACAATATGCAAGCAGTTTTATGATGTAAGTACTCTTATACATAATATATATTATATACTACAATATCATAGTAATTGTATGAAACTTTTTTTTTCTTGAAATAAACTTGCTTTACATTTATATACATGGGGACAATGTCTATCCATCACATGTCACTAGTGAAATATAAAGTTTTCATATTAAAAATCATTTTACACATTTTCTGAAATGTTCTATGCCTATATTTGATATATTAATATTAATGTAACTTTATTTTAAAACAAAAGTCAAGATGAATGTGCATTTATTTAGAAAACATGCACTCCAATATCTACAGAACTTAATGATTAGAAATTGTGATATCCTGAAAAGACAGATACATCAATGCATCACGCAGATGCACACAGAAGTGCATCACTCACTTGTAGTTAAAAAGACTTAAAGTAAATGCTAAGCACATATTTGTTCATTAGGCAAATAAACAAAACCAATTTTCATTAGAAGAATTCATAAAGAAAATCAGTTCATTCTGAACTAACAGATTATGTTGTTATTTCCACTCAAATTTACATATTGAAGAAAGCACTTTAATTAACTAGAGTTTTTCATAGGTGAACAATAAATCATGTAGACAATTCAATATGCATTTGCTGGAGCACAGGAAGTAGTAATTACACATAAAAAAAAGGCAAGATAAATTCTACTAATTCTACCAATGTTTAGGAAAATACTAACAAATTTAACAATTATGAGACTCCACTGTGATGTAAAAATGAATTCAAAATTATAAATCATAGAGTCATTGAGGGTTGGAAGAGACTGTGGAGACAGCTGAGTTCAACACCCCTGCTCATATTAGGGTCAAGTATCACCAGTAGTTCAGTGCTGTATCTGCGTGTCCAGTCTGGTTGTGGATATTTTCAGGGATGGAGACTCTGCCATGCCCACAATACCTCCAGGAACCTGTTGCAGCATTCCAGTTTGTGTCTTTTGCTTCTTATCCCTTCCTGGGATTCCACAGAGATGATTTTGGCTCCATCTTCTTTGATCCCAGAAGACAGGATCACCTCCCTTCACCTTCTGGTAACATCCAGGATGTCGTTGACCTTGTTGTGAGGCACATTCCTGGCTCATGGTCAACTTGCCCAGCAGGATCCCCAGGGCTTTCTCTACAAAGTTGCTTTCCAGCTGGTCAGAGCTATCCCTTCCCAGGTGCAGGACTTTGCATCTCGCTGTGTTGAACTTCCCAAGGTCCCTATCAGCACATCTCTTCAGTCTGTTGAGGTCCCTCTGAACAGCCCCCATCCATCTGGGGTACCATATACTCCTCCCAGTTTTGCAGTTCTGGAAACTTGCTGAGGATGCACTCTATCCCATCAGCGAGGTCATTAAAGGATACTATTTAATACAACAGCATTAGGCCTAGTATCATCCCCTGGAGTACACTACTAGTGACTGGCCTCCAGGAACACTTCATTAGAGCCCTTTGAGGCCAGCTGTTCAGCTAGTTTTCAGTCCATCTCACTGTCCATTCTACCATCCATAATTTATCAGCGTGTCTATAAGAATGTTATGAGATACAGGTTCAAAAGCCTAGCTACAATCAAGTATCAAGTGCTCTATCTTTGAGCCACTCGTCTTACTGTAGAAGGCTGCTAGGTTGGTCAGGAACAATTTCCCCTTTCTACATTCAGACTGACTGTTCCCAGTCCTTTTCTTGCCCTCCACCTGTTTGAAGGTTTCCAGAACAATCTTCATCATCTTCTCAGGGTTTAAGTTGAGACTGACTAGTAGGCTGTTCCCTGGATCTTCCTCCTTGCTCTTCTTGCTTTTTACAGTCCTTTGCAACCTTCCCCATTGCCATGCTCTCTCAAAGCCAACTGAGAGGGGCCCTGCAAGGACATGGGCCAGCTACACTGGCACTAGAGATTGCATGCCATCATGTCCCATGGACATGTTGATGGGCGAGCAACGAGTTAACATTTGAAGCTGCAAGACCACTGCTCATGTGCCAAGGACACAAGGTAGAAACTTTTGCATACTTTCCCATAACAGCAAGGAAGGAAGGTGGGAAGTTTTGCTGAGGCCTTTTTTTCCCTGCCTATTTCTGCCATGTGTTCCCTTGTTCACATCTCAAACTTAACTAAGATCTGTTGGAGTCCGATCTGAATAAACAGAAATGAAATGACTAAATGACTAAATGACTAAATGACTAAATGACTAATGAATAAACAGAAATGACTATGAAATAACATAGTCAACACTAAAAGAGGTTATAAGACAGAGCATCTCCAACACTTTTGAAGGACAAAGCTTAGTTTCCAAAAAACTGCAATTAAGTTTGGGTTAAATAATAGAGAGATGGAATCTCCATCTTCCCTTTTGCTCAGGAAAAACACACAGCAAAAACCTAGACGACGGTTCAAGATTGCACCATCATTAAACATCATTATCTAAAGACAATAGCGCTGGGGATTTTGAATGCATTGTATTCCTGATACAGGAAAGTTACTTTGAAGGGCAAGCTGCTTTAAAAAGGATGCAGTACCAGGTTTAACAGATAGTCTGGAACAAATCATGTTTCATTGAATTAAAATCCCCAATAGAACAACACTGTCAAAATGCTATACACCCAAAAGGAACCAGCTACCGATGGAGCTGCAATCTATGCTGGTTCTATTGTGTGTTTACATTGAACATTTTTGTTTTAGAAAAGTAACGTGTGCAGTCTGCTACCTCATACACACAATGTATGGCATAAAGGGCAAGAAACCTTTCCTATGTTCCCTTTTATTTACATCTCAATGTTCAGATCAGAGAGAGCCAGCAAAAGGTGAAAACGAAGTATGTTACGGGATACACCCTGACAACATTTCAAAGAATCAGATAAACGTGAATCAGTGTGGATTAATTACAAATGTCAGATAGAATACCCCTAAATGGTTAGACTAAGACATTTCAGTCACAAACTTCTATCAAAACTTAACATCTAAATAAATAGCCAAGTCAAAACCAATATTTGGCAAAGGTTAATGTAGCAGTACATCACTTCACATTTTTCTGAAGATAGATGATGATATTTGCCCACTGGCAAAATGATCCTCTATGTTCAAAACATGAGATATACAAAACAAATGACAAACACAGGGATATACGAGGCTAACCATTTTTATTTCTTGTTGCAAAATCAACTGCTTCTTACAAAATATGTCTGTCTAGAAAGAGGCAGAAAAGATCAAACCTTCCACAATTCCATATCGATGTGAATAATTCTTGCTGATTCACTGACAATTCTAAATTTCACAAGAAAATATTGCTGTTTAAAACAGAATTTGTTCACAATTAAAATCAGATAATTTTAGATTAAGCTGTTTAATAAGTAGCATCAACATCAAATTAAGTGGTTTGGTTTGATTCTTCATCTTATGGCATTGATCTCTGTAGACCTTGATGCTCGTTCGTCCAACGGCCTGCTGCCACAGTTAATAATCCCAGTGCCAGTGCTTATAGACTTGTTCAAAGCTTGCTGAAAGCACTGGATAACAACAGTCCACCCACTTGGATTGTCAGTGCTAAGGAAGCACACATCTGCCAGAGTAATTTGGCTGACTCCAAAAGGCTCTCATTTATGGGAATTACAAGGCATCCTGGCATAGAGGTACATAATATGTCCAGAAACTTACGTGATTTCTCCTGGACAGTTTCCATTGGAATCTCCAGTGTGACTGCCATTATGTGCAGTAAGTCTTGAAAGCTCTTATAAATATCTAGCTGTACTTTTGAATATCCATGGTAGCACAGTGTCATTTGCAGGCAACAATAATACAGTGCATGATTTAAAGCGTGCAACTCCTCTCACTCAAAGCTTAACACACAGATGTTTTAATCAACTACAAATTTCACTTGCTGGGATGAAAAAAAGATTTGACTAACTTAGATAACAGAAGCAGATGCAACATGACTAGGTTGCTGGCAGAGATAATGGTCAAGAAAAAATACAATAATCATAAGTTATAATGCCACTCCTAAATCTTGAATAATAATCATGAGTATTGGAATTTGTTTCCCTGAGTAACAGGTATCAGAAGCTCCAAGAAATGATCTTAAAACAAAAAAATTCATTTTCTTCTGTTTGAAAGAGAACAAATGCAAGCAGTTCCAGTCAGGTGCTAAGGTAACTCTTGAGGATGACATCTTAATATGGTATCACAGATGTGCCCTATGCTAAAGAGGAAATAGCAATTGGTACTTCAGAAAAGTTTGATAATAACCTACCACTCTAATTAAGAGGTCACATTGTGATCTCAAAGCTTTTGTAGGCTTTGAATTTCACTTCACGGTAACAAAATGAAAAGATTTCTGATTCCTAGCACTAAGAAGCAGAGGAGACTCAGACCTGTTCCTTAGGTGCATGACTCAATTTGCCACATGGAGTTCACTAGAGAATTTCTGCATTCTCTTTAGGCATCACAGCTTCTTGCAAACACCTCTTTGTGTTCATCTTAAGAGTGACTTACAAAATAGTGTATCTCAGGAATGTACCTCATGTCCAAAGCACTGTAAAAACACTTTGTGGAGTCATCATAATTCAATCTTGTTGCTTCACATGAAACAGAGTTCTTAAAACTCGAGGTTTATACTCTGCCATAAGTACAAAATCTTATTTAAAAAAAATCAGAGGAAAACAGCATTCTTTTTTATGGGAAATGAAATAGGGAGAACACAATCAAAAAGCTTATCATTACTGATTAATTTTTCCTGTAACAGACTGTGTCTAGATTCTTACAAAGTGCTGGTATACCATACCTCTGTGAAAACAGCTTGTGGCAAAGCTGAGTTCATTCATCTTTTAACCTCATGTGGACAATATGAGAGTTGACAAACTTTCAAAGTGTAAACAGACTCAGAAGACTCATCTCACAAAAAGAAGACAAACTCAGAATATGGATTCTAGACTATGGAAAATTCCTTCAAGGAAATTTAAGGATAAATGAAAGAATTGTGACAATATTAGTAATAAAATTCCTTCACCTTAACCAGATATCTTTTTTACAAATTCTAAAAGAACTGCTGCTGCTCTCAAATCCAAGCCATGGTCAGTCTTAAGATATATCTGCATGTATATCAGCAATGTATATTCACTGCCCCCATTTCAGGGCTTTGGTCACTACTGGTTCCAGTTATGTGGGTCCAGATCATTTATTTCAGAGAGAAAAATTCTGAAGATTTTCTCCTACCTCAGTACTAGCAGTCTAAGACAAATGACTCACTTCAGCACTACCAAAACTGTACAATTGGTGAAGAGTAGAAATCATAGGAAGTCAGAGTAAGTACACCATTAGTTACATGTGAGTTAAGAAATGTCAGCCTTTTGGAGAAAAATGACAACCATGATAATAAGACACATAAGCAAAAAATAAGGACGGTAAGAATTACAAAGCAATTCTTGTAGCCTTCAGTATTAATAAGGCTTAAGCTAGTGTATGCTAGCCTTGGGCACTGGACATCAAGAAACAGGTGGAACAAACTTCATATGCAAACAAGTATATATATAAGTTATATATATTAGTTACACAGAAAATACAGTCTATGTCAAATAACTGAAAGTATTAGGATTATTTATTCTAGTTTCTTCTACAAGTTTTCTTATGATAACAATCATCAAATATGCAATATGTTTCTTGCAAAGAAAACATTAATCTTTTTTTCCAGTCTGTTTTCTATGGTCATGTATGAAAGAAAAAATAGTAACATACCTACATTACAGAAGAAGATTTAGTTCCAATATTTTTTTAAAGCAATAAGACTAGTTAAGCACTGTAACAGACCGTCCATGGAGTTAATGGAATCTATCCTAGAAATGAACATTAGGTTAGAAAATATGCATCAGGATTAACGCAGACATAAATGATCAGGTCATGCAAAATTTTACTTGCTTAGTGAATAACAAGGTCTTTTTCAGTTGCGTTTTACATAACTCTATGATTTTATACCTATTTAACAAAAATGTGCAAAAGATTTTTTTTCATTTGTTCTTTGCTTGTTTTAAATTAGTGGTACTTGGCTGAACTCTGTAAGAGCTATTTATAGCAAGAGATCTTTATATATTTATAGCAGGAGGCTACTTTTAAGTTTCCCTGATATGGTAATTGTGAAGGCTTTACAGGTTTACTCTTTTTGTTTTGTTTTCCATACAGTTGACACTATCTCTTAAGACAAAAAAAAAAAGTCAAAATCATGTAAAAACATACACTACACAATTGTTTTCAGCAGCAAAAAGCAGCACTGTTGAGTAGTGACAGGTTAGTTTGTGTAACAGAAGGAATCTTGACTGGATCACGAAAGAATATATATGCATGAACAAAACAAGATTTAGACCATGCAACAAACTACTGCCACCCCCAGAAACAGTCTTCTAGTCTGAAAAATAATAATAATAAATCTATTTATAGATTATATTTATATCAATAAATCTGTTTAGAAAGTAAAAGAGACTTCAATATTAAAACCACATATGGAAAAATGAAAAAACTCTCCCTGGCGGCTGAGCTGCATTAGAGTAGGGGGCATCTTGGTAATGGTCTAAAGTAATTCCTGTTATGTAGAGAGTTGCCCAAGCAGTAAAACTAAGAGAAGAATATGTGTGTGTTTGTGTGTATGTGTAAATATATTAATATATATATACACATATATATGTATGTCAGTCAGACTAAAAGTAGTACCAGTTCCTTTTGACTTGGCTCTGTTTCCAAATATTCTGATCTAAGGAAGTGCACAGCAAAAGGGCTTAAATTTGCATGAAATTTTGAAGCAAAAGATCTAAAAAACCTAACAGTAATGAAAATAAGCAGTAGTTAGAAGACATAGAAATATAAATTCTTGCAAGGCCTCTTTTCATTGAATTTCTTTTAAAACTAAGAGATTAAAAAATATCCTGTGCTTTCAGCATTCTTGAGCAGCTGTAAAGATTGTCTGTTTGTAATTACACCAGACAAACACACTAGAAGAAACTCTAGAGATGGTATATCTTAGCTTTTCTGCTATACAATTTCCTTCTTACAAAACACACGCATTGATCTGCAGTTTCTTCTGATGAAACTCTGTAACTCTTTTAAAAATAACAAACAGCACAAAAAAACTGAAAGTTTTCCCAACAGTGAAACTTCCACTTGTAACATGAACAAATGCACCATTTCATTCTATAAAGAAATAGGCAATAATTCAAAACTGAAATACTCTTTCTGGACCTTGAACAAAAATTTAGTCAAAATCTCCCAGTTTGGGGACTGGCTCATTTTTATTCTCTAATGCTCATCTGCCAGATAAGCAGAATAAGGCTCTAAGTTCTTTAAATACTTAGTGCTGTGCCTCTGCACAAGTCCAGACCTATTCCATCACAAGCAACAGTGTCTACATCAGGCTAAATCAATGTCCAAATCATGCTTATCCATTCTAGGTGACTCCTGATTCAACAGGAAGGAAAAATGAATCAATGCTGGAGAGAAATATTAATTTGCTATGCAGTCAGCAATGAAGAGTGTTAACTGCCTCCTTTGTGCCCTACAAACTGTTGGGTAAACTGTCATCACCAACCCTGCATTTTTGTGCTCTTCTAAATATTTAGTAAAAATGACTTGTGATTCCTTATATACTTCCTCTTGCATTCTGAAGTATTTCTGCTCTGTTAATAACTCTGGCTTGTATAAAAAGATATACCTATTTATTTATTGCTCAACAGCCAACACTAAGCAAAAGTCAGGCTTGAAAATTACAGTAGTAACCAGGGTAAGTAAAGCTGCTATAACTGTTCAGCAACCCATTTCTAGAAGAATTCAAAATGAGCTGAAGATATTCCAGGCATATTTAATATCATCACTTAGATTTTATTTAGCTATACATACCACATCAGATTTCAGATGTTAATAGTTCATATTTCATGCTAACAAGGGTCCATATAGAAGCAAGAAGTTTCTTGAAATAACTGATTGCTCTGTAATTAGCATTATTATTTATTATAGAAAAAGTCAATTTTATAAAAAATGCAAAAATGTAGATGCTAGTATATTAATAGTAATGTGACTACCATATATGCTGGAGATTTGGGGCATGTCGTTTTGTTTTGTTTTTATAGTTTTTTTTAACTAAAACTCAAAACTTTCATGATGAAAATTAAAAAATATGTAAGCCTCTTATTAGACTATTAGGATTCACAGAAACATTGCAAAGAGACTTGCACAATACATTGTAAATCTGCAAGAGAACAAATATTATCTGCTGATCTGAACAAGCCAAAAATCTGAATACATTCTCTTCAGCATCTGCAATTACCAGATCATTGCTCTATGTGACTTTATAGCATCGATGTTTTTACGGCTACTGATTTCTTAGCAGTTTCATCAGGAGGTTTTCTACTGGTTATCGTTAGAGTCACCTCATATCTTCAAAAATTATGACAATCAGTAGTCAAAGAAGCACCAGAAGCTACTGGAGAGAGTAACATGTCTGCCCTGTTCCTATATTCTTCCATGAGTATTAGTTATAGTAGATGACAACATAGACATTGTACATGGACTTCTCAATTGATTCAGGTCAGTCATTCCAATTTTAACTATTTTGTATGCAAAATGAACCAGAAACATTTGTAAGCAAAATCATATATTTGTGATATATGCTGCAAAGCTGTGGGTATTAACTCCACATAAGTAGATCTCCTCACAGAGGGAATTAGTGGGTGGATAGCATGTTCTTCAACTCCTAAGTCCTACATAAACATACAGACAAAAAGGTCTGTTGCCAATGAACACAAATGGGTAATACCAGTCTCACATTTTAACATGTATCTGCTTGGGGCTTGAGTTTTGCCTTTTTTTCCCTTAGTCCTAAAGTGCCAAGGAAATTATTATGACACTTTTTGGACTTGTATCACATACCCAGACCAAACTGCATCAAAAATAAAATGTGATTGAAAATCCAAACATAAACAAAAGAGTTCCAGTAAGTCTGTCAGTCTGTCTAGGAAAATGCTGATTGTTGTATCAACTATAATACAGAATCAAATAAGAATACAGATACTTTGGGATAAATTAAGTCAACAAAGAGCAAAATGGTGATGAAGCCTCAACAGTAAATTTTTAGATAACATACTAAGTATACAGTGCTTTTCTGTCCCTGAACAGTCCTGCACAGAATGCCTTGCACTCATTTGTGAGCCAAATATTCTGCCACCTCTGTGGACAGAGAAATATGCAGAGAACCTTGCAGAAATGTGCCAGGCTAGATGCTAGCCCGTCTCCAGGGCATAGATATTCAGTGAATTATAAGTTGACTGCTTCTTCTGTGTTTGCTTAAAAAGCAGTATTGCTTAATTCCTTCATTTTTCCTTCCCCAAAGGTCTTTCTATTTTATACCACCTAGTTAGTCCTCTATTTGCACTTGGAAGAATGGAAAAAAACTCTATGAAGATTGTGCTTTTAGGTATTAACGGATATGACTACATAATTCAGACCAAGAAGTGCCATCGGTAGTTTTGAAGCATGCCTGAAACTAAATAGCTGCCCTGACACTCAAACACTTAAACCAGAGTTTTGATTTTTCGGGATTGTAATGGACAAAAACAAAATACATACTTGCTGTCTGAGACTACTTCTGATGTCTAGACTATTAAATATCAAACATTTTTTCTCCTTCATAACACATCAGCAGAAGGTGGCAATGAAGACCTTGAGAAGACAATACAAAAAAGAGAACCAGTGCAGAGAAAACATTATTATAAACAAACAAACAAAAATGTTCCAAGTTTATGAAAGCAGAGAAAAAGTAGGAAATTCAAAAAAGAAAGAGAGGTAGGGAGGCAAGGGAGATATCTGCTAGGTCAGTTTCTTGATCGATTTCCAAGAGGCTTGCGCTAACCAGCAGGATGCTTGGGTGTGATCCTGTGCATTAATCCTAAAGTTTGAAATAAACATGAAATCACTGATATTAAGAGATTAGCTAGATTTGAACTGGCCCTGTTTGGTTTCCAGGTCAAGTGAAAAAGTATGTTATATAGAAACTCTACATTTCCTTCCATAGGATAGTAAGACTTCAGAGCCTTTTCTAATGAAAAGTTGAAGTTTCATTTTCTTTGTAGAGTCTTATCAAATATATCTATGTTATAGGTGTAGCTGGATAACATTCCATTTTCAGAAAGAAAACGCTGACAGATATAAATATTTTGGTGCGAATAAGGATTTCTACAGATGGGCCTGACATAATGGACAGAGAAATACAAACTAATAACTTAAGCTCTAATACAGTAGTAGTCCAAGCTATTGTTATGTTTTAAGATTTTCACCTCTTCAGTAAATCCATTTTGCTTAAGAGCTTTAATAAATTTAGATTCACATTTCTATTACAGCCTCGGTTAAGTAAATGCACCTAAATAAATAGCCTTTACTTAGGTAAATGAGTTCTTTTCCTCAAGTTGCCTTAAGCAGAAATGAAGCTTTATGAAGAACACAAATGTGCACTATATGTACTATTTCCTATGAACTTTGCTATATTGATCCATCAAAAGGAACTTCTAATCTGTACTGTTCTAAAAACATACAAAGAAACAAATTATCCATGCTAAAGAAATGTTCAAGAGATTCTCAACAGTATCTGGGATTAGAAGGATTATACAAAAGGTTACCCTCTTCAATATGAGTCATTTAAAAAGAGTGAACTCATCAGCAATTGAAGTAGTTTCCATTCACTGTGTAAAATATAAAAACGGGCTTTACAGCACGTTAAGCTGCAGCTGAAGCCCTCAAAATTTGAAAGTTGTTTTCCTGTTGTGCAAACATTAAGTGATCAGGAATGTGTGTTTCATCATACATGTTAATACTCTCTCTTTCTCTTTTTTCTCAAGGTTTTCTAATCTCAGTGTCAAAATCTCTGCAAAAGGTAGAAGATGAAGATGTGTTGCTGAACACACTGAGTCTTGGAAGAACTCTTCGAAACGGAGATAGAACAGAAAACAGAGGAGCTCCACCACTGCTGAAGAATTATAAGACTGAAGACAGTAGCTTTTTGGATGAAGGGGAAGAGAGAAACCCAACGTTCTTTGTGAGTTTTAAGTTTTACATGTTTTGCCTAATTGTAAAACGAAAGTTTTTGTTGTAGTCCTTTAGAAGAAAAGTGCAATAAATGAAAGTAATAATCTGTTCAGCAATTTAAAAATTAATTTTAGCATAATATATTCACAGAGGAAATTTTCGGCTACAGGTATCTAATACTTTTTCAAAAAAAAATAAGTAACTTAAGCACCTGAATAAAAGAAATTTGATTTTAATCAGAACTTGCAGTCAAAACTTGTGTGGGAATAGAAGGTCTATGTTTGTATTTGTTCCTGGGCATCGCTATATGCAAAAACAGGCTTTCAAAGTTACCAAATAAGAGATAAATACTATATAAACAGCTACTTAAAACCATTTTAGCCAAAGATGTAATACAGAGCATTGCTTGCTTTTAAATGATTGTGTTCATTTCCAATACTTCTGTTGATAATTTAAAAAGGTCAACATAACTAATTTTAAAAGACAAACTGCTGCTCTTTTTTTAAAACAGGACATGGGTTCCAAACATGATTTCCTAAACCAGGGCATGGTAATCAACTTAGCTTCAAAGCGGCTACCTTATCTTGCACTGAAAGGTGCCATGGCTTTTCCAGCTGACAAGGAAATTCAGAATATTGAATCAATACAAGAAAGAAGAGACACCGGGGATGAAGAAAATTCAGCTAAACTCCCTATAGGAAGAAGAGATTTTGATGGTAAGTATACTTTCATTCTTATATACAAATGCTTCATTCTTGTAAAGTGAATTGCAATATCTATACAGCCATTTGATAAAAGTTCTTTTAGAAACTATATGTCATAATTAGGATTTGTTAGGGCTGCTGAAATGCTGTGTTTTTAATTTATATTTAGTAGTTTTTTTAATTAACAGTATTTCCAGAGGCATAATTTAAACTTTCTTTTCCTCTTTTTTTTTCCTTTAGTGCTCAGGTGTATGTTGGGAAGAGTCTATCGACCATGTTGGCAAATCTGAAAAGTACTGGTCTGCACTACTTTCTTTGAAGAAGATCAAACATTTCATTTTGAATTTAATGCAACTTGAAGTTACTGTGTTTTGCTACAAACATGCATCTACGAATACTTTCATATTGCAATGTAGAGGGAAACATGATTCATTGTCAAAAATAGCTTAGCTATAATTACTAATGATGTATTGTTATCAAAAATAAAAGACACCTGCATAATACAGATTTGTAAATATTTGTCTAATTATACACAAGCAATTTTCACTTATTCGTATGTATAAGGGAAGCAATTCATGAATTTCACCTTTTTCTTGCAGAACTACAACTTCTGAAAAAGTCAAAATACCATATATCTGAAAATAAAAACAAAAGCAAGACTTATAGTTGAAAAAACTGAGTTAATTTTGACTGACCAGATATCAATTTATTCTTGATTGCAGTTTTGCTGTGTTTTCCTGCCCCACCAACTTTGTTGTCAAATTTCTTTTTTGGATTGTTTGAAACTTTAGGTCTTTTAGCATTTTTTGGCAGAGTGCGCGCACTTTCTTTATCATAGATAATTTTGTCAGTATTGAAATCCATCTGCTCAGTCTTGGAGTTTTTGTTTCTTGACTGACAACTCAATTTGCCCATTTCTGTTTCACTTCTGTTCCGGCGAACATTTTCGGAAATAGTTCGAAGCGCTGGTATGTCAAGACACGAATTCACACCTTCTGTCATGTAAATATATCAAAAACAGATAAGAAAGAAATAAAAAATTACCTGGGATTGTTTATCCTTTTTCTATCACAAGACTCTTATATGATTTTTATCACAGATAGTGCTTTGTAAATAAAACAGAACTATTCTATTTTTTACAGCTACATTAAAAACTTGTTAATCTGTGCATTGTTATCTTAGAGTGACATTGCTCAGAAATGTCAAATGTAAAATACCTTACAGAAATAGATTTTTAACTGTAACATGCTGGCAAGTTGCTTAAGTTGTTTCAGAGTTATATATACAACACAACTCAGTGCATAGGTAAAACAAATGACTTTTTTCAATGACAAAAAATAAATTTCACTTTTGTTCAATAAGGAATATTTTTATGAATGTAAATTTTTTAACCTTATGATCACATCATTACACCTTTCCAATTGAATTATATTTTCAACATAGTAGGATAAAAATTATAACATAAAGACATTTGACTGATAGGATATACAAAACAATTAAAAAATGTCTTTTTCTTGAAAAACTTTTACATTTGAGTTTTACTACAGTTTATTTTGATAGCATCTGAAATATTAGCTATGACATTACCACTTACTTAATCCTAGTTCAGCTTACCTATGAGAGATTCATCTTTTAAAAGTTGCTTTTGTGCCAGATATATGCCACTTTTGAGGAAGTGCTGATCCTTCCTTTCACTCGATGCATCTTTATATGTACATGCAAATTGGGACTTGATTGACGGTTGCTTCATCTGCAAGTAGTGATTGGTATTAGCTTTAATCATTTAAAAGAATTTTAGAAAAAGAACGTGTGAAAGATTAGTGAAATAAAGATATTGTAAATATATCTTTCTTATGAGTCTTCTGTCTCATGTTTATAAATCACCTAGAATACAAGAAAAATAAAACTCTCACATCAATGTTCAAATAAATTTTTCACACATTTACTAACGATAAAGCCTTTCTAGAATTATTTACAAATAATCTTAAAAAATTCAATATTTTTTCATCCCTTGTAGAAAGTAGCATATAATTTTATAAATTTTTATTCACCTAATATTTTCTAATTTATCTTCCTCTTTTGATAGGCTACCATTATGAGCAGCTGGCTCAGCTACTACAGTCATCATATTTCTACAGTGCTAAACTGAAATACAAAATGCTATTTCAGCACTCTCAGGTAAACATCGCTATTCACATCTACAAGCTCTATTCTTCATATTTTTCAAAATATAACCGTACAACTAACTAGAAGCCTGAAGTATTGCAGATCTCTACTATTGTTCTTCATGCTCATCTACACGTACTCGTCCCTGAAACGAGAAGCCCAGCCCCATGTGTGAATCAATTAAATGTGTGGATCAACTAAAACAAAATAAGTAGAAGTTATAATATAGCTTGTGTATTCATAGTTCCTGGAATCACGGGTCAAATTTCTGCAGTCTATACTTAAGTCAAGGTTTCTCTAGCTATTACATCAGCTTAGAATTGGAAGGTCAAGCTTTGCCCTTTCTTGCCCATTTATTATAAATACGGCAAATTGAAATAAATTCTGCCTTCCATTGCATTTGAAACTCTGCTAAATTATACAAAAGAAGATGAGAGGTATATTGTAGAACAGAACACAGAAATTAGAATTTCTAGCTAGTAACTCTATTAAATGTCACAAGTGAATTCAAGTAAGTTTGAGTCAAACTGGTTCCACAGTGCTAATATCAGGAAAAAAAAAAAGTAAGAAATGTTGTCATTAGAGAAACACTTATTTTTAAATATACAAAGGGACGAGATTTGTGGATTATTACCGTGTTTCAGGTTAAAGTTTTCTAGTATGTCTACTTTTCTTCTTAACACAGGTATGTTTAAATCTCACAGTTCAGGTTTAACTGTTAGGGTCTTTTTTGATTTGTTTTGTTTTTTGATCCAAGTAAAATCTCAAGTTTAGACATAACAACCGAAGACAACACATTCCCAAAAGCCTGCTTTCCCAGTGGTCTTCACACTCCAAATTCACTCAGGGCTTATGCCACTTTCATCTGGTTCTGTTTTCACACAAATAAGACAATAAATTCTAGCACTTCATCGCTAAGATGCAGCCTGCATCTCTGTGCACATAACTACAGCTGGCCAATGAACAAGCCTACGATTTTTTTAGGGAAGATAAAAATTAAAAAATAAAGTTCTCCTGACTTAAAATGCCTGTTGAAAACAGTCTTACTCAAAGCTCAGTATAACCTCCAAAATTTAAAAAGGCCGAATTTTCCCAAATGTCAATCGTTCCCAAACTATTTTTCCTCTGCTGGGTAGCAGTCTAAGACAGACAGAATCCATAGCGAGAACAGGTCAACATTCTTTTTAACTATTTTGTTGTTCTCCAAGGGTTAATCCCTTATGCATTGACAACTTTACCATAGAGTAAGACTATATAGAGACATTCATTTAGTTTTGCATGCTGCAAATTTATGTCTAGACTGAGTCATTAACTGTGTTTATATTCTTCTCAGAAAAAAAAAGTTATGAGGAGTAAATATGCTATACTCAGAATCATAATACTAACGGAGTGCAACTTGAATCTAGTTTCAGTAAACTTCAACATCATAGGTGAAGCATCACAATATGCAGGATACAAGAGACTTTAATTTCTTTGGCTTAAGGTCACAGTAATACTAAATAAAATATTTTCCAATATTTTCTGTGTTCCTTCAATTCTTTATCTTGATCCCTCTTAAAGTACTCTTCAGCAGGTGTTACACGTTAAAACTACACAACAACAATTTGTACACAGATCTATCACATGTTCTTCATATTGTATAAGGCAAATAAACTATAATTTGTGCTGAATTGATGAAGATACAATAAACAGAGAATATCAAACCTGAGGAAGTAAGGCCTGTTTGTTATCATTCTATAACCAACAAAATATTCGGTTGTGGTTTGGGATATCAAGATTTCTTTTCACCCAGAGTCACATGTACGTGGAGCTACAGCACAAAAGTCAAACTCGAGCACTGAAAACTTGCAGCACAACAAACATATCTGTCTTAGGTTCCACGTTACTGAACCTTAAAATATGCCTTAAAACTTAACTCTCCATTGCATCACATACCATTTAGTCATTTACAAACAACATGAAAAGCTATAGCTGTTAATTTAGCCTTTTCAGCTGATGCTCTACTAATCTAAAGGGCATACGTGAATGCAGAGTGCAAGACTATGCAAATTTGTTGGAGTGATCCGACTTCCCAGCTGCTCTTGGCATGTATTTGTAAGTAAGACTATTACATTGAATAAGTTAACAATAAGAAAATCTGAATAGCCTGAAAGCAAAGAAAGAACACAAGCCTAGTGCTGAATTAAAAAGTAAAGCCTCTTTGTATTGTTTTAAAGAAAAAAAAAAGAACAGCTTAATGTGACTGAAGCGCCTTTAATGATGTCTGTCAACAACTTGTAATAGCTCTTAAACATCAATTCCCTGAACTCCACTGATTTGAGAGGCTCAGCACCAACATCCCAATGACCCGCAGCTCTGGGAAAGGGAAAAGATGCAAGGAACAAAACTTGCTAATCAAAAAGTTGTATATGAATGGTGTAAAACAAAGTCAGGCTTACTGCCACCTCCCCTCACAAAAGGGGGTCATTGCTATTATTCCTATGTAAAGAAAGAGTTTCTCCTGCATTGCAGACAAAGAGATCCACTGTTACCACTCTCCAGCTGGGAGAAAGTACAATAGAATAAAAGACATCCTGTGTTTCAGTGCATGTAGGTCAATTAGTTGACCTAATGAGTAAACGAAGTAGCACATTCTCCCACCTAGACTTTCTTTAATCTTAAAAGTTTCAGTTTGAAATGTGAATATAAAACATTCACATTTGTATGAAACATTAATGGTGCATGCTCTATTTATTTCTCAAAGTTACTTGATAATCTATTCCAGATCTCCTTCCAGCATCTGCATACAGACAGTACTGCCAACATTTAGTCAGTAAGAATGTTCAGATTGGGTTTTTATACTCTGGAATGGCATAATAGAATTTGAAAACCTACATTAGTAACAGCAAACATATGTTTTTATTTTCTAGCCAAATAATTAGAGTACTATTTGGAAGAGGAAAAGAGAGATAAAAAGAAAGCGAAAACTTCTTCTCCACCCTTACCCCTGTACTTTTGAAACAAAAAATAGGAAAGGTAAGATTAAAAAAAAAGGAGAAGAGAGTACAAAGGGAAATGAAAGAAAACAGTAAGCAATCATGCCATTGCATGTCATTGCCAAACCAAAAGTATCATGTTATACAGACACAAAACATTCTGGCTAATAGTTCAGGTAATAGTAAGCTTTTACTGTATGAAATCTATCAAAATTTGCAGCATGACATTGTACCAGCCCCTCCATATCCTAAATTAACCTACTACTGGTTTGAGAATACTCAACCTCAAATCACCTCACTATTGGGTTTTGCCAATGCTCAACATTCACAGCTAGAGATCCGAGAAGAATAGGGCAGATGTCTTATAGAACCAAAAATGGCATTTTCCACACAAGTATGATTTATCAATTTAACTGACTTAAAAAAAAAAAAAGTCATAGTTTTTCTTCTGATTTTGTGCTGAACAACTTTTTCTTCCCTTCCCATTTCTCATCCAGCTAGTAATTTATTCGCAAACTCCATCAATTTTGAAACTTCTTTTGTGTTCTTCATAATTCTATTCCACTGCAAAATAACCATATTTTTTCATAGTAGATGAGACTACTACCTGAAGAAGATTGTTTTTCTCCATTACTGTTAAGTTTCTCTTCACAAGCACAGCGGTCATACAGAAAAATCTTGATAACTTCCTGTTGATAGCTTTCCAACTCACAGTTTATTTGTACTGGAATCACAAACAGGCAAAACAATTCTCTCGAGCAACAGCATTTTGAGAACTAAGCAATGAAGAATAACAGCAATGCACGAAGCTAGATATTAAGTCATTTTATATAGGCATGATCAAGTCACATGAGAACGGCAGACTGGAATTTTCTGCTTTGTGGACTTTTTTTCTTGGAAGAATTTCCATGCACACTAAAATTACAATGAAGTTCAAACTTGCCAAGATTTGGTAGATCTCTTTAGCCACAAATTCTTTAAAAAGCAAAACTACAGTTATGCTCCCAACTGGAGAAAAATAATACCTCATATAGAAAAGGTTGTCTCCTGTTATACTAAGAAAAAATATATGCCAAACTACTGAAAAGTCCTTATAGTTGTTGTGGGACAAATATGGTAACAATGTAGCACAAGTTCAAAAATAATATTACATTGCAACGCATCAAAAGGCTAAAACAACCCTAGATTAAAAAGGAAAAAGACTGTCTCATATGTTGCACACTCACAGTCTAATAGCTGTGGTTCCCTACTTCCCTACTCCTAAATATTCTCACTCAACTCCATTTACAGTTTTAGCGTTTCACCTACAACTCCAGTTAATCTTTTCTGAGGCAACAACCAAAGAGGAGGGAGATGTGATGATCTTTACTATTCCACCTCTTTGTTGTCTTAAACTGCTCTAGCACCTAATCAAGGCCAGCGGATTGCAATAGCCCTCCAATCCATCTCTCATACCAAAAAACAAATTACACTCCATTGAAATAAAAAAAACTCAAACAGGGTGCCTACCCATTTCAAATTAACAGAAACATGATTCAAAGAATCAGATATAAGATTGGATTGAACCTTTATAGATAAAAAATACCTCTCCTGCCCATTTAAGCTTTCTAACCTTTTAAAAATTAGAAAGGAGCAAAAAGAACAGCTGACAACAAAGAGGTTTAACTTAATACATGTTCTGTACACCTTTACAAATTAAGGATCCCTTCCACAAAATACAATTCACCAGAAAAGGCTTTTCTGTAACTGTAACTATATATAGCAAACTGAAACATGATCCTTTTTTAATTTTTCTCTCAAAGAAAGACGAGATGAAATTGAGTATCTCTCTATTACTCTTACCTGCTTTTGCTTGAGGGGATGAAAAGGTAGAACACGTACTTCCCCAAACTTCTTCCTCTTCAAGGGATAAAGAGTGATAGCTTTGCCTCCTAACAAATGCCTTTATAGTTGGGTGGTCTTTCTGCATATCTCTTCCAATATTTAATGAGGAATGAAAGATGAAATATTTCTTTTTGTGTATTTCACCCTTGCCCTGAATTTCAAAGCAGCTATGGGGCTGACATTTTCCAGAAGGTACTGCATTATTCATCATGCTTTCACTCAGACTTTACTGACTCATTAATCTGAAGTTTGTTTTGGCACAATGGAAATACCCACAGATTTATTTTATTTTTAAACACAAATTCCAATTCATAGTTACCTGTTTACTTTGTCCATTCTCCATATTTTTAAGTTAGATACTAAGCACATAGGCATGACATTGTTCTGTAGGTTTAAATATTATCAACCTGCAAGTTTTCCATATAATTCTCTCTATATGCAAGACAGCAGCTCCTGTCATGGAAGGCGGAAGCATTATTTTTTGTGAAGTTTTGTGAAGCGTCCTATTCTATTTTATCAGATTTTCCTAAATTTTTATATTCAATACATACTTCTTGATGGGACTCAGCATGAAAACAGACTAATCATTACTACTGTATTTCCTCACACCTTGCCAAATATCATGGAAGAAAAGAGACTTTTGCAGGACATGTTCTAAGGAGAGATCATGGCTTTTTATTACAGACTATCATGTAACCACATCAAGCAGCAGCATCAAAAGATCATTAGGACAATTTTATGGAACTTGCATCACCTATATTATAAGAAACTTCTCAGACGAATTACTGAAGTTGAGAAAAAACATGAAGTCACTTATTTGAAATTTATGTATAGTATCTCTTCGCAACCAATTGAAGAATTGTATCAGTGTATCATGCATTAAAAAAAAATCTTATCAGAGTGAATTTTACAAGAAATCTTAACACATTTCAAGGCAGTTGTCTGAAATAACAGGGAGGACTGATGCTGTGTATAAGAAAGGGGTAATAATTACTATAGCACTTGAAATTTATTGTCACAGGCAAGGAATTCATAGTGCTAGGTGTTGCATATTAAAGCCAAAAAAAACAAATGACTTCTGCCAGGACACATTATAATCTAAGACAGGAAATATTTGGATTCATAGAGAAGGAAACCCAAATTAGTTATTATAATGAGTATCTGTCCCAATACCTGCAGTATGTAAATTGTTTTTTGGGGGGATGAGGGGAAAAGAGGAGTGACAGTCAATTTAAAGGTATTGCAAGAGGTTTTAAAGGAGAATGAAGTGCTCTGCAGATGTCTAACAACTATAAGAAACAGGATCAAATGGACAAAGTTGATGTAGCTCCAGGAGGTCTTTCACAGTTTAACACATCAGTCACATACAAATTACTACCCCCTTTGCTGAAATAGAAGAAGAGTCAGCCATCACTGATCTAACCTACAAAGAATAACACTTCAGATACCCATAACACACTGAAATGCCAAGGAAATTTTAGAAGGGCCAACAGGACCTGATGGTTGTTCACTCTGAATTTTTGTTTTCATAAAATGTCATTGTATTAAGCATGATGAGCATTAGAATCCATTTTAGTGTTTGTTTGAAAGACCCCCAAATTATTTTCTAAAAAAATGCTAGATTTTTCATTCTATATCACTACAATTCTATTCTGTTTTTTACAATCTTAGTGAAACAAAGCTGGGAGGAGAGTCCTACAGAAGAAGACATACGCTTCTACTGTGTTAACATGACAAATGAGAGTCACAGCACCCTTATCAGAGTTCAGCCACACAAAAATAGTGCAGGAACATGCCTCCACATATCTTGGCATGGCAATACAACAGATCCTGCTCCTGAAGGATCCTGAATAATTAACTCATTAAATTATTCAAACCTTTGACAAGAATTACCATAAATGGAGAAACAGTTGATATTTGTTGATAGCTAGACACCTAATTCCTAACCACCTTTGTAAGTTTGAAGAAAAGGTTTCAAACGCAACAGACAAACTCATGGTACTTTGATATTAACATAGTTTTCTTATCCACACAGAAGCTCTGTAATTGGATTCACAAACAGCTATGTATTTCACTGTACTATCCAAACAGTATTTCACATTTGCGGTTTTTGATGACTATAGCTGCGATATGCTAATTATAGCAAAATTAATGTAATCTAAGTCATGAAGTCAGCTCTCATCTTTTCATTATTTGCCTAGTAGTTTAAAGCTGAATTTTTCTCCAGTGTTTACCATAACTCGTAATCCCCATCACAACTTTAACAGAACTGGGATATATATATAAGAACATATCCTGAAAATAAACATAGCAGGAGTCAGAACAACATTTGCAAGAGCTAGTAAATAACCACTGTTACAGAGCTCTCCGTTGAAATGCTGAGGAAGATACACCCTGTCTTTCTACACTCTCAAAATAACATTGAAATTTGACAAACACAAAAATACAGTTATGTAAAATGCAGTACAAGAGACTGCAATTTTCAGGAACATTAAAGATGTTCTTTTAAGTAGTGTCACTTAGAGTTCCAGCCAACAGGCTGCTGCTCTATCGTCTAGCAAATAACAAGGGTCTACACTAGCAAGGTTTATTTTCCTGTTCACTTGGAAATGTTATAAATATGTCTTAGCAGAATTACAAATAAAAAACATCTGAAAAAATACATTAAAATCATTACTGTACTTAAGAATGCCAATATTATCTGAGCTGAAATTAGAGTTTTGTATTCAGGGTTTGGAGTTTTGCCTGTTTGTTTGCTTTCATGTAATTTCAGTTTTATTTTTATAGTTCTGTAATGAACAAATTGCTATCAATTAAGTAGGTGGCTCCATTAAGATACCTTCATTAGTAAATACTTTTGAGTAAGCTTAAAACTTTCTTTCCTGGTGTAGTAGATATTTTCATTCATATTAAATCAATGCAAGTTAAACAGTAATCACATGTTTAATCACAGCTATGCATTAGCTATGGAATAGCTTTTAGTCAACTATTTGAGAATTTTAGTATATCCATAAAGACACATCAGTTCCATGCAGTACCTTATTCTTTTTTTCATCCATCAATTTCTGAACACGCTGTCTAAGAGGTTTTGGAGATAATCCCCTAGATTGTACTGGAGATCTATATTAAAAAGAAGTAAGAAGCAATTAACATAAATGAAATTGGCTAAGGAAAATAAATGCCATATCAAGTTCCTCAGAAACAGGGAGGAAAGGAAGCCAAACATCTTCTCCCTCCATCCTTACTTTTCCTCCCCTCCTAAGTAACCACATGTCTTTTGACAACTGAGGACAGTGTAATGAAACCGGACCTACAGTTTCAATTACTGGCATCATTTTACTGTTTATGTTTACAATATTGTAGTTGTGCAACCACAGTGTTCTTCTTTGCAAGGCTGGTGGTGAGATACCAAGGCACCATTCTACCTCCACCCCCTTGAATAGCATCTGGTTGACATCCAGAATAATTTTCCTCTTATTTACATACTTTTCAATAGAAGTATTCATACAACCAACTGAATGCTTCTACTCTCCTATATTTCAGTATGTGAATAGTTGAATACGTTGATGAAAAAGTCTGATGCATATAAAAGGGCTTTTTTGCTCTTGAAATAAAAAGACCTAATCTGTGTTTCTGTAAACAACTTCCGAGTTTATCGGCACAGTAGGCCAGTGTGCATATGAACACAGTTGCTTCATTTCAAAAGGAACTTTGTAGGTTCCTCAGGAAAAAAGTTTTTTATTTTATTTATTTCCAGTTTTCCGTGCTGCAAAAATTCTGTAGCATCTTACAAAGCTTTTGCCATTTAAATTGAGAAAATATGCAACTTCTCTAGTTTATCATTTCCTTCTGTTTTTTTCTCTCATGAGTCCTTTTTAAAACCCGTAATAACAGAATCCTCTGCATCCCATTTTTCTAACACTTGATTTACCCAATTAATCTAAAAGTTTAGTAAGACAAACAAGAGTTAAAAACAGGTAAAATATCTCTGAACGGCAACATTTTAGAAGAAGTGATGTTCTAATTTAATCTTAGTCTTCATCTGAGAAGTAATGACTCTCAAAATGACCAGATACCACATCTGAGAAGTAATGACTCTCAAAATGACCAGATACCAGACAAAAATGGCCACAAACTAAACATTTCAGGGGATTCTTCAGTAATGAGCTCTCTAGAGATAGCAGATAGTATTGTGAAAGTCCACAAAACAGTAAAATAACTATCATGTGATCAAAAACCATAAAACAGTAACTACAATGTGATGTGCTCAACCCTTACATACAAAGAGCCTTAAATTAGCAAAAAAAAATTTGAAATCCACAGTGAAGTTTACTGCCAAATGTACTGCCCTTTATCTGGTAAACTTTATAGATTTATTATTAACAGTATAGATTGTCAAAAGATGGCAAGCATTGTAAATCAAGTGTTTGAGATGAGCATTAATAAAAAATTTCTGCATCTCAGAGGTGCCTGTATTTCAGAAAAACAAAGTGACACCTCAAATACTATTCTCTATAATATTAAGACATACTGCACTTATAAAGCAACAGAAGCCTTAGAGCAAATCTGCTATAGAAATGTAGAACATTAAGATATTTGACAAAAATGTTAAAAAGGAACTAAGTTTGCAACTTTTTTATTTCATCTGAGTTTTTTTTTTAATTTCTCCTAAAAAATCATTTAGGATCATAAATTCAAAAGCTTGAATAAATTACTTCTAAATTTACATTTTTAATTACAATCACACAAATAATAATAAAAGTATGATACACTGGAAAATAAATACTAAAATCAAATTGACCACTAAAAAATATTAGCAAAAACACAAGAATTTATTGGTATAAATTTCCAGGCATCTGTACCTCCTTTCATCTGAAAGGAGAAGATACTAAAAGAGGCAGTGGGCAGTCTTATTCAATCATAAGGCATTTTAAATCCATTTCAAAATAAAAAGAGTTGCTTAGGGAGACAGTTCAAGAGCTCTAGCTCTAAAGAATAGTTGTGCTTAATTCAGAAAAAGAACTCCCACAAACTCAGGTGGGTCTTGAATCCTTTCAAATACTACATTAATCTAAATTAATCTACATCTACCCAAGCTGCTGGGGCAGTATTTTCAGAGATTCTGTGGCAATATATATTTCCCTGCTGCTCTCACTTCTTCTGCTCCTTTCCAGAACTATGGTTGCAACTTTTGGTTTATGCTGTGGAACCCAACAAGGTGTGTGCACAGAGCTCAAAAGATACCTGCCCTGTTCAGAGCAAGCTCCAATCAGCACTAATTGGCACAATGAACAGGGGAGATCCAACAGTAGGTTTGAGCTGGACCTGAGAAAAACTGTAGAGCTACTCTCAAAAAAGTATTATTGGGGAACCAACTGTTGCAGTGCAGAGGATACCAGGAGATGTGTGCCTGGTTGCAACTTGAGTTGTTTCAATTCTAAACTGGTCCTAGGAAGAGTTCTCCTCTTCTCATTCTCCTCCCTCTCCTTCCGCTCTCATATAAATGGCTTGTCAGTCATGCAGTATGGGATCCTTTCCAAAAAGGAAAAAAAGAAAAAAACTTCCAGTACTCACCTGAAGAGCGTCAAAACAGGGGTAATTCCAAACAGACTTAAATTTTCATCATCGTATAATAGTTCTGCTTTATTTTGAGTAGGAAGATTGGCAGCTTCTTCATCCAGAAGAACTAGTAGGACCTTTACAGTATCTCTGCCACAGTATACAGTGCCATGGTTTATGGAATGTAATTTTGGCTGAAAATAAATAAAGTTAGAAAAAAAAAAAAAAAAAAAGGAAAAGTCAGTGAACCAGACTAACAGTTCATCTCCAGAAGCAACTCATGCCAACAGAAGGTGCATGAATCCCCTCCTCCCCTTTCTCAATAAACATTTACAGAGTAATTTACTCATAGGGAAGATTCTTTCTCATCTCAAGAAATTGGAGTTTGGATGATTGCCAGCTGGAGGCACATACTGAAGAGCAAATCACACCGATAAATCTTCAAATCTGTGATGAGACCATGCTGCAAAGATTAATGCATTATTTCCTCACAATAAATTTGAGTGCTGAGGGGCACACAAGCACATTACGGTGAAGTCCAATTCCTCTGACTAAATGAATCTCCAAAAAGAACTGGTTAAAAGTGAGATTTCCACCAAGTTTTGACAAGAGAGGCACTTGGCACAACAATTTCGTTGTTGGAACAGAATGAATTCCTCACGATTTTCCACAAGAATAAAGAAGTCCTTAAAGAAAATAATAATCCACATCTGGAAATGCTCAATGCAACAGTGAGCAATACAGATGTAGAACTTCATAGCCACTATGGGACTGCAAGAATTGCAAAAGTTTGCTACATTTTTCTTTAAAAGTACTAGGAGTTCTGCAGAGGAATTTAGTGTTTAGCATACAGTAGTAGACTTTAAAAACTACAGGCCATTTTTTTTACTCATACACAAAAACATCCAATAGTCTATATTTGTTCAGAAGGACAAAACAAGCAACAAACTGCATTTATCTAATCAGTTAACTGCTTTTAAACATAGTCTTGAAAAGATCAAATTCTATTTTTCTCTCTATTTGATTACATGAATTAGTGTATGTAGCTTTCAAGAAACCATAGCAACATGTTAGTCAGATACTATAAGTTATAATCAATAGCTAGAAATAGCAATTACAGAAATGGTTGCTACATAGTTTTACAGAATTGGCCTATTTCAGTACCATTTAATTTCCTCAGAATTTATTCTGAACCATTGCAGTCATAGCACCACCACATTATAGACTTTTATAAAATGTCGTGTGTGTCATGATAAATTTAATCTTAATGAAAAATAAAAAGAAATACGCCATTATCTTCACTGATTACACACAAAGGGAAAAAAAAAAGACAAAAGAATAGAAAAGAAAAGAAAGAAGAAAAAAAAAAAAATACACCAACCCCCCCAAAACTCTAGAATAAAACATATACTCTTAACAGTCAAAAGATGACCAGGAACCTCACAACCGTGGCTGGGTTATGATGATCATGAAGCAAAAACCCTGTTGTCCAGGGCACCACAAAAAAACAACAATCCCTACCACAAAAAGATCGCTGCTTAGACTTAACTTCATGGTTCAATATATTTTTTCAGGAAAACTGTTGATTAGTTTTTTAAAAGGTATTGACCAGTGCCTCAGATTATTCTCAGATTATTACAGAAAAACTTAAACATCTTAACGGAATGATACTGATGATCCAAATTTTCTACATGGCTGAACTTCATTCTCAAAAACTTATCAAAAATATTTTGAAAATCATTACCAACCTATGTTGTTGTTATATATGATTATATATGATTAGTAAATATGATTAGTACAATCTTTCTCTACAGTTTTACCAAAATCTGAAAATTGATGTCTAGCACTTATCTATCTTCTGCTTTTGAGTGAACATTAGCTATCTTGAGCCCATCAGCACACCAGTCACGTCCAGACAGTCACCATCTCTGGTGGCACTCAGGTCCATCCACACTGTGCCAAGTACGGTGAGCATGAACTTCCTACTAGGAGGGATGAGCTTAATGTCTACTATCTTCTGTTTCATACTCAAATTTTCTCAAGAGAATGACAGTGGAATCCACTCATCCATCGGTAGATGGGATGACCCAGCAATGAATACACTTACACTCAAGAATTAACTTGAATTAACATTTGTGCTAAGTTTTATCTCAACAAGGAAACTGGTAAACATTTCTGCAGAGTTATTAGACTGTGAACTTTACCTGCGGAAAGGCAATTTTTGGTGGATTTCTCTAGATAAATATGTTTTATTAGATGAGTTTTACCTGACTGATAATGAATTTATTCTTTATTTTAAAATTTTATAGGTATACAAGCAGGTGAAGAAACTGAAAAACAGAAGTAACTGATATTGTGATCATGCTTTCAGAGAGGGGCAGAGAAAGGAAACTGACAATATATGTGAAAGGAGCATGGAAGGAAGGTGTGGAAGGAAAGTAGGGAAATATATATGGTAAAAGATTCAGGTAGAACAGGAAAATGTGGGTGAAAATGTGGCTATTCAAAATCTTTCAGTGGAAACACCTTTAAAACAGTTGTACTGGTCACTAGACTCTGGCTGTTTTAGCTTCCACAGAAAAGCAAACACATATTGGAAGATCAATATAAAAATCATATTCAGATTCTTCAGATTCTTATTTTATCATGAAGCACTTCAAGTGATTTGGTAACACAAAGCATTCTAAATTTGTAAACACATTTGAAGTACAGACAAGTTTTAAGAGTTGCTTAGACAAAAGATATGTGATTTTATCTAATGTAATAATGTAAAAAGAATACTCAGTAGTGTTTTATCATAAAAATGACATAATACAAATCTGACTACACTGAAAGTACAGAAACCAGAAGTAAAAAGCTTTTAAAAGTATAAGTGAAAACTTTTAAAGAATTTAAAACTTCAATTCTTTCCCTGGTAGTAAAACCATTATTTGAAAAAGTTTTATTGCTTCTTTGCTATCTTGAAACACTAAAGAGAAATCTAAACTTTGATTTTTTTTTTAATTATGTTGTCACCTTCCCCCCATTTTACCATGCATTGGACTTATTCACATTTAACTTTATTTTGAATTTCTTACTTTTGGATTCTGATTCTCAATTAAAGCCTATATAAATTATATTTAGATAGGATATATTTGTTTTGTTCAGAAATTTGTTACAATACTACTGTCTTTAAAATATGACAAACCAGACAGCTATATAAGCGTTTACATCTAGAACAGTTCCAAGAACAAACTATATTCTGAAGAGTATATTATTTACAATTTTGATGTAATAAGTTTAGTTTAAATAATATCAGCTTTTGAAATCCACACTATAATCCTCCAGTATCCAAGTCTTTCAACAAGTTAAAAACCACAGTGTAGAGGAAATAACACTGCTCTGAATTATTAAGAAAATACTATACTCCATTTAAAGTCCTTTAAGAAAAGAAAAATAAAGCAACAATACAAAAGAGACATTTGCTTTTTGTAAAGCTAAGTAGTAAAAAGAACAAAAGAAATCCCCATTACCCGTGCTGGACTAACTCCAGTGGTGCTGGCAGTCAAGACATCATGTTGTGATTCGATAATATTTTTAATCTTCAAATCCCAGTCTTCTACAACTTCCTCTACTGCTCGACAGAAAGGATCCCCATTGCTTCGGCCTTTTATCAAATGCATCTTCACTGTTGACAGAATTTGCCCCCCTGCAATTCTGAAAAAGACATGGGGTCATCTACACATTAATCTTGGCAGTACTTTAATATACCTATTAGCATTGAACATAGCCAGTATTCACAGTTAACCAAAACTCTTCAGAGAATAGCTTTGATCTTTTAAATTAAACAGCAGTGTAGAAGTATTGTCCAACATAATAGCTTACTAAAATAATAAAGATTATAAAAAAGGTAATGAATTCAGCACTTAGTAATACTCTGAGATACAAAATAAAATAAACTTTTTGAAGTTTAAAGAAAAGTTTTCTTAAACCTGTATATTACTGTGATGCTGATAAGCCATAAGCATGAATGAAATGTTTCAGTAGAACTCAGATTCTAATTTAAACAACCTACTACCTTTTTTCAAGTATGTTGTTCTTCAGTGCTTTAAAATACCAATCTGCTTTTGATTTTATTAAAATAGACAGCAATTAAACTAAATGAAATGTCACTAAAATGTCATAATAGTATATAATTTTCTTTTTCATCAACTAGAAGAAATACCAGCAGAAAAGATCATATACAAATATATTAGTTTATTTATGAAATGTTCATACAATCTGACATGAAAATCATGCAGAAATGAATTTATTGATACTGATGCTTTATTTCAACTGTTCTAGTGGTAATATGAGAAGACATTTATGAGTGCAGCTAAACTATTAGTTGGGACTGTTCATTTCTTTTCATGGTCCTGTACCTTGGACCATGGATATGGACATCATAGATTACTTTGGGGATTGCTTTCGGATTAAACTACCAAACCTCTCCCCAGCATAACCCTGGAGCAACTGTAGCTTCAGTAGTACAGAAGGTGTCCCAATGACGATGCAAGTAATGCCTCTGCCAAGCAAAACAAAACAAAAGCACACAGAATGATACTAATGCCTGTATGCTTTAGGTGAGGTAGGCAAGAGAGAGACGATTGCTAATATTTCAACTTCCTCTATATTCAGTAGCTTCTGTCTACTTCTCTAAAAGGTTATCACATGAATTCGAAGTCAAATTTGTTTTGCATATATTAAATCCTGAAGAGGGATTCTAGAATGCCAGCTATCAGCGTCTTCATCAAATGGAAATCTGCCTATCTTGAGTCATACCCCAAAATGTTAAATAAAAGGGCAGGGCAAGGGAAAGACAGGGACTGAGTCAACATAGCAAACTGGTTTGCTTATACTGATTTCGACTAAATTACATGGAGGGGATGAGGCCAGAGACCTTTCTGTTTTGGGTTATTCTGGCTGAACAAAACTCCTGTAAGTAAATTAGAAACCCTAAAGCTAAATTGAAACCTCTTTGGCTTTTTTCAGGTACTCAAACCTAACTATTACCACACAATTCTCAGTTTCATCTTTTAAGGATTATTCATTTAATAATAGTAAAATACAATCCAATTCACATTAGATTTGTGGGATCAGTCAAATAAAAAAAAAAAAAAAGATTCTGCTTTGCTAAAGTTTAAGCATGATGCAAACACTCAGCCAGAAGAACAGTCGCTATGTGAAGTCTCTGCACACAGGTCAAGAACTGTCTCATCTTAGAAAGGATAGTATAAAAAAAGAGAAAGAAAGAAAAAGAAGAGATGCTGGTGTGCCACTGCTCCAAAAAACATAGTTCAGCCTAACCGCAAGAGAATGAAAAGTTCAAAGGGGAAAAAAAAAACATGCAGTGCAAGCTGTCAAGAGGTAAGAAGAGAGCATTGCTGAAGAAATTTCTTAAGAAATTTGTCTCAGAGATACATATAGGAACTGTAGCCAAGCCTCCTGATGCTTCTTGCCAAACTGCTTTATTTCCTTCTGCCCTTAACTGACACTTTCCAAAATAATACCCTCAAATAAGAGAAGTATTGTATTAACAAATGAGCATCTGCTTCACAAAAACGGCATTAAACTTAGAATTTAGTAAGACAAGCAGGTGAAGGGATTGACTTAAGGTAACTATTTCTGCATCAGTCCTTTCTGCCTACAGAAATCTGGAGCTTATGTACAACTATAATTTCCACACATTTTATACACATAGCCTGGAAGAATACAGATAATTCTATACAATGCTGGGCATCAGATGATTCATGTAATCATGTTCTTAACTTAAGGGCTATGTAATAAATACGATTTTGATTACATTGTAGCTTTTCACCAAGGATAAAATCTTGATAATAACACATTCCCTATGTTTATTTTTTTGCCTCTACTACCCAATGCCAACTAAGGATATTTGCTATTAGAAGCAAAGTTCATTTAATCTCTTTCTTCCCATATTCCTTCTTCTTTTCCAGGAAAGAGTTCCAGTTCCCCATCAGATATACACAGTACTAGCTGGAGCAAAGAAAAGGAAAAGTTTATTCATACTTCAGCTAGAATTCATATAAACAGGCCAAGGCATAAAATGCTGATCTAATGTGTGTGTGGATTAGGACTGAAACACTGTGCCATTTTACACCAGGATATGTTATAATAGAATATGCTATGTTGTGAGATCTGATTTTATTAAATTCTTGAAAATACAAAATGTTGAATCCACTTCATTGTGTTATTCCATAATTACTCCGAAGCTTCCTATAGAAAACTCTAACTAATCAAGCCTTACAGCTTGAAAACACTCAATCCAGTCTGAAAGGAAAGGTATTCTTTTGACAGTTACATATGCCATCTACAGGGCACAAGGAGAAGGCTATGGCACTATCCAAGTTCATTTTGTCCTTTCTGTGGTAGAGGAATATCAGACAAGACAATTCATTGCACCTAAAAACTTATTTAAACCTTAAAGATGGAATTAAACTAATTGAACAATATTTTTTAAATAATAAGTGACCTATAGGATATACTATAGGATCTAAAGGATATAGTATAGGATATAACTGTATGGTGAACTATATAACTGTATAGTGAACTATAGGATATAACTCTAGGATATGTAATAGGAAGAATATGTACAAAGATGAACTAAAATAATGGAGATAAAGAAAATGTGATTAAAAATACAACTTATATTTAATAAAAGTAGACATCATGCCAGATTATTCTGACACAATGATTTTTTATGTTTACATTTCTTGGACAATAAGCTGATCAGTTGAATTTAACTAAATTGTAAATATTTGACATAGTGTTATATAGTAATTTGCATATGAACTGAAGAAGGTGCAAAACTTACCCACCTCATAATTCCTAACAGCTATGAGAGCAGCAAAGATTTATTTTGAATATGCAATTACATGGATGAAGCTACCTGCCTTTAGTTTGATCTGATTATTTTCATCAGTCATGCTCCTGTAAAAATTAAAAATTTTATTTTTTCCTAATTCAAGAAATTCAAGAACCAGCTGGGTACATTAGTGGAAGTAGTGACATTTGTCTAAGAGAATGAAAAAACGGCTGCTGACACAAAATATTCTAGAAGAAAATGATTCATTCTCACTTCTTGGCCTTTTAAGGAGTTCTCCATATTGAAGTAAGACTCCTATCAAATCTAGTCAGCAGTAAACATCTGCCACTTACCAACATAAACATTATAGGATAGCAGGGAGCATCCGTTTTATTTGTTTTTAAGCATCACTAAATGTGTTTATGTGATAAGGATATCCGCAGCTATCCTTATCTAGGATAAGGATAGAAATGACTAAAGAAACTGTTTTAGAGTTGTCATAAAGCTTAACAAAAACAACAGAACCCATACATAGGCACACATCTTTAAAGTAACCATCACCACCTACTGGCAAGGACTGTTCAGAGCCAAGGCCCACATCTGACAGCAAAGCGGTTATCTTCCACTGACTGGACTCAACCAAGTCCCTCACAGTATCCTCTTGGGCAAGCTCTGGAAGCGTGGGTTAGATGAGTGGACGGTGAGATGGATTGAGAACCAGCTGGATGGAAGAGCTCAGAGGGTTTTGATCAGTGGGGCAGAGTCTACTTGGAGACCTGTAGCTAGCAGTGTCCCCCAGGGGTCAGTCCTCGGTCCTGCCCTGTTTAATTTATTCATCAATGACTTAGATGAAGAGACAGAGTGCTGATGATACCAAACTGGGAGGAGTAGCTGATATGTCAGAGGGCTGCGCTGCCATCCAGAGGGACCTGAACAGACTGGACAACTGGGCAGAGAGAAAACACATGAAGTTCAACAAGGCCAAGTGCATGGTCCTGCACCTGGGGAGGAATAACTCCATGCATCAGTACAGGCTGCGGACTGACCTTCTGGAGAGCAGCTCTGCAGAGAAGGACCTGGGCGTCATGGTGGATGACAAGTTGACCATGAGGCAGCAGTGTGCCCTCGTAGCCAAAAAGGCCAATGGGATCCTGGGCTGCATCAAGAAGAAAATCTCCAGCAGGTCGAGGGAGGTGATCCTGCCCCTCTACTCAGCCCTGGTGAGGCTACTGTGTCCAGTTCTGGGCTCCCCAGTACAAGAGGGACGTGGAGCTACTGGAGAGAGTCTAGCACACGGCTACAAGGATGATCCCTGCCCCAGGAGGGCCTGGAACATCTGAAAAGCGGAGAGAGCTGGGCCTGTTCAGCCTGAAGAGAAGACTGAGAGGGGAACTGATCAGTGTATATAAATACACTGGGAGAGAGTGAGGAGGATGGGGTAGCCTCTTTTCAGTGGTGGTCAGTGATAGAACAAGAGGAAATGGCCACAAGCTGAAGCACCAAAAATTCCACAGGAACTTAGGGAAAAATTTCTTGACAGTGAGAGAGACAGAAACACATTGTCAAGAGAGGTTGTGGAATCTCCTTCTCTAGAGATATTCAAAACCCATTGGACGCAATCCTGTAACATGCGCTAGGTGATCCTGCACGTGCAGAGTGGTTAGACTAGATGATCTCTAAAGGTCCCTTCCAATCTTAATGATTGTGTGATTCTTTAAGTTGAACAGTGGCCAGTAGCAGCTAATCCATGATGGCCCAGTAAATTGTCAGCAGGAGAACTAGAACCAAGACTCCTTTCCTGTTGCAGTGCATTTCAACCACCCAAACAAATGAAGAAAAGAACAAACATCATAGTCCTAAGTCATCCTCTCTCACTAATTGCTTCCATAAAAAAAAAAAAAGAAAAAAAAACACACTCAGAGCTCATGCCTGTTTGAGCTCTTCTACCTTACACTATTTGTGCCCCATTCATGTTTATTTTCCATCCAGTTTTCCTTATCAGTCTAGTCTGTTTCTTAGATAAAGGAGTTCCCCTAACATAAGTGCACAGCTTCTAGATCTTGCTCGTACTGAGATTATCACATAAGCAAACTCTTCCATCCACCTAAAATCAAGATGAACTGCGATCATGAAGACTTCTTCTTAGAACGGGGGCCTAAGGGTACAATGAGGTAGAAGCATTTTTACTTATTTTCTGGAAATAAATCTTATGAAAAAAATACTAAAGTAGCATATAGAAAAAAGAGTGGAGAACGTGGACAATATTCAAAACCTGATAAAAAGCAGAACAGACTGCTGAAGTCCATTCCAAGAACAAGAAAGAACATATTAAAATTCTATTACACTAGGGTCAGCATTTTCATTTTTGCATTCCAATTTCTCCAAGAGGAGAAAAAATATACTACGTATAGTTTCTTAAGATATGCAGTGAGAAAAATTTCTTAAAACAGATTGTAAACATCAAGTCATAACATTAGCTTCATCTGTCACAGGCAAAAACAACAACGACAGAAAAAAACCCACAGCTTTCTTCACTAAGGATAGAGCAAGCAGTTTATTTTAGAAGGTAGTAAGAACTAGACTGGAAAGATACCCCGATCTTTAATTTGCAATTTTATGAAGAGATGAGCAGTCCAATTTTATTCTCAAATACAGTCTTCCTAAAGCAATTCCACTCTCAGAATGCTCTAAATCAGAAAAACTCATTGCCCCTGGGGACTTCAGCCTCTCTGACATTTGATAGAAGAGCATCATGGTGGGATGTAAGCAGCTCAGTTCATTGCAATGAATGTGAAGGATAATTTATTGAGTCAATGGTGAGCAAGTTTGCCACCTGGGTCTGCTATTCACCAACAAAGAAGTGTTCGGATATGTGAAAAAATAGTGGTAGCCTTGGCTATAGTGATCACAAAATAGTGGAGTTCAAGCTCCCAGGGGGAGTGAGGAAAGCAGAGTATGAACCATAGACTTCAGGAAGGCAGACCTCAGTTTATTCAGGGAACTAGTAGGTAGAATCCCATGGGAGGCAGCTCTGAAGGACAGAGGAGCTCAGAAAAGCTGGCACATCTTTAAGGTCTGCCTATCACAAGCACAGTTTGTTGTAACGTTCAAGAAAAGATGTAGACATACAAGGAGACCAGCTTGGTTAGAGAATGGATCATAAAGTTCCAATGCAAAAAGCTTATATATGGGACAGGGAAACAGGGACAGCCTACAAAGGAAGAATTCAGAAACATTGCTCAGGTATGGAAGGATGGTGTCAGGAAAGCCAAACCCCATATAGAGTGGAAATTTATAGGGAATGATAATGGCAACAAGAGCTTCAGCATTACAAGGTTGCAGAAAGAAAATGAGAGACTTGTTGAGTGATGCAAATGATTTAATGACAGCGGACAGATAAAACAGAGGTACTTGATGCCTCAGTCTTCTCCAGCAAGATCTCCCTGGCCATTCCACTTAAAGAAAAATTTCACAAAGGAAAAGAACTACCTGCAGTGGACGAAAATCAAGTCAGAGGTTACTGAGAATACTCACACAAGTCAATGAGACTAGATAGGCAGCATCCAAGAGTGTTAATAAAACTGGCTAAAGTCTATACTCTAGCATCTCTGAAAGGTCACCTAGACTAGAGGAGGTCACCAATAACTGAAGAGAAGTCAATGTTGTACCAAAACAAACAAACAAGTCCAGGAAACCAGAGATCTGTCAAACTTCACTTCAGTCCCTAGAAAAATCACAAAGTAAGTCACATTGGAAAACATTCCTGGGTATGTAAAGAACATAACATCATAACAGCATGGATTTATTATATGCCAAACTAACCATTTTATAACAAAATGACTGGAAATGTGGACAAAGGAAGGACAGCAGATGACATTGACTTTAAGCAAAACTTTCAAAAGCTTTCAACAGGTCAAACAGTATCCTCACATCCAAGTTCAGATGCTACAGTCTGTTTGGACAACTAGATGAGTAAAATCTCATTATATGATCAGATTCAGAGAGTAGCAGTTATGTTGGGTGACTAGTATGGTTATGTATGGGTGACTGATAAATGGAGCACCACAGGAGTCTATCCTGGGACCTGTCCTACTTAGCAGTTTTGTTAGGGACCTAGTGGTGAAAAGTGCATGCTCATCAACTTGGCAGGTGACACCAACTTGGGTGCACAGTTAATATGCTTGATGGCTGCAATTCAGTGGGAGTGGGACTTAAATTGGAGGAATGGACTGAGGGGAACTATATGAAATTCAACAGAACATGCAAAGTCTTGCACTCAGAAGTGGATCTTTAAGTGGTACAGGTTGGCAACCAGCTCTGTAGAAAAGGATCTTGAGATCTCAGTGAACAGCAAGCTGAACACGAGCCAGCAATGGCACCAAAGAAAATCAGCAGTATTCTTGCCTGCGCTGACAGTAACACAGCCAGTAGTTTGAGAAATGTGATAATCCCTTTCTAGTCACAGAATTTAGACAATTTAGAATACTGCATCCAGTTTTTGGCCTCACAAACCAGAAAAGACACTGATAAACTAAAGCAGGTGAACAGAGGGCCATCAAAGTGGTTCAGGGGACTGGCGCACATGCCCTGTGAGCTTGCTCAGTTTGTAGGAAACAGTGGGGAGAGGTGGACAGACAGTTACAGAGAGTTACACATATCTACCAGCAACCTTCCAATAGAGGATGAGATGCTCTGTAGGAAGGTCAGAACAGGAAGGTGAGGAAGAGGAGTTGCCATTTACAAGAAGGACTAGCTGAAACTCATAATTCATGAAGCTGTCTAGGGATAATGGATGAGTCAGCTGAGAGCTTATGGGTCAGGATTAGCAGGCAGATCAACATGGGCCATGTTATCATGAGTATGTTATAGATTTCCTCATCATGAAAAAGTAGATGGAGCCATCTTCAGACAATTGGAAGGAGCTGCATGTTCACAGGCTCTGGTCTTCACAGGGAACTTTAACCACGCTGGTATCTGCTGCACAGATAACACAGCAGGGCACAGCGGGATCCAAAAGGTTTCCAGAGAACACTGATTACAACTTCCTAACACAGTAACTCAGGCACCAAAAAGGTGGTCTGCTGGACTCCAAACTTAAAAAGAAAGAAGAACGTCCTGGGAATGTGAAAGACAGGGACAATCTTGGCTGCAAGGACTGTGAGACATTGCAGATCAAGATCTTGAAAGGAGGGAGCAAGAAAAAAAAGTAGGATCACAACCATGAATTTTGACCTCTTTGGGGGACTGCCTCAAAGAATTATGTGGGATACAACCCTGGAAAGTAGGGAAAGGAGGAGTGTGGGGAGAGGTTCCAGGAGAGCTGGTTGACATTTCAAATTATCTCCATCCATTTCAAGAACTGTCTAGCCCAATCAAAAAAAATCAAGCATAGGCAGTAGGAGGCTTGCATGGGTGAAGGAAGCTCCTGACAAAACTCAAACGAAAGACGGAAGCAGGAACAGATGGCCTGGGAGAAACAGAGAGAGACTGTCCAAGTGCACAAGTACCAGGTTAGGAAAGCCAAAGCTTTCTGGAGCTGAATCTAGCATCTGTTTGCAGATGATACAAAGCTGGGTGGAATAGCTGACAACCCCAGAAGGCTGCGCTGCCATCCAGAGGGACCTGGACAGANATAGCTGACAACCCCAGAGGGCTGCGCTGCCATCC
>VWPW01023355.1:0-27310 GCA_013389825.1 Crypturellus undulatus
TGAGAAGGAAGGTGTTTGCCTGCCTAGCCTGAGGGATAAGGAGCACGAATGGAGCTGCTCAGCCCAGTTCACAGGCAGCCCCCTCTGAAAACCTGTTGAAGCCGGCCGCTCGACCGGGCTCGTAGCCAACTTAACCGCAGATGTCCTCCAAACTAGCTTTGGAGGTCAAACACCTGGAAATGAGGAAGAGGAGGAGGAAGGCAGGACCCTCGAATTGAGGGCTGGGACCCCCGACTAGCATGCGTGCCTCCGCACACACCGGGGAGAGTTGCACAAATGAAGGCGGAGTTTGTCCGCCCCGGCCTGCCTCCTGGGTCGTACTGACCCTAAGTGCCAGGATGCACCGGGCATAAAGAGGACAGTGAGGAGAGAGAGGAGGGAAGGAGAAATTCCTAACTCTGAGGTCTACGCTGTCTCCATGGGAGCCGGTCAGCAACTCTCTCCCTCTGATCTGCCAGCTCGAGAGGATGTTTGGGTCCAGTATCCTGTCAGCAGGTATCACCTCATGAGTAGTTATCCATACTTTGCTTCTTTTATGTGCTTTCACTTGAATAAATGCTCGATGTAGTCACCTTGTGGCGTGATTATTGCCAAATCCCAAGCCCATCCGGAACAACTCCTTTGACTATTTTTTCAGATGAAAACCCAGGGAAGAGGAATATAATACCTACAGTACCTCGGTACAATAAAGCAAGCGATGTATCTATCACATCCTTGTGAGATACCTAGCTCATGCCATTCCAACAGCTTATTGACCTTTTACTAACATTAAGCTTGTCATCTTAGATGACATTAAAACCAAATCAAGAAGTCACCCTCAAAACCAACTAAAACCACATATTCCCATAGTTAAAACTTTTGTCATTAGTCACAATTCATATGCTTTCTTCCTTCCTCCTCCTCCACAGCCTGTTTGGTTATTTCTTGGTCTACACGTTACCCTAGTTGTCAGGATAACCCAAGCTAATTCATTAGTGTCCATTTACTTGCACCCTGCAGTTTAAAAGCAGACCTGTGATTATATTGAACATACACCTCGGAGCAGCAGAATGAGAAACCACTGCCACAACAAGTCTTCCTTGCATCAGGAGTAGGTCCTTACAAGTACCAAAATTAAAGACATGCTCTTTTACAGATCTGTACTAGATTTGATTTAATGATTTGCACCAGGGCTGCTTTCCTCCATACGGCAGGTGCCGTGGAGGGGGATCTCAGAAGCTCAGCTCCTGCCGTTTGGATCAAGCACAGCATTCACAAGGCAAATTAAAGTCATCCCTAAGACGCCCATGTACCTTGCATGGAGCTGCAGGGTAGGTTGGGAAAGGTCTGCAAAAGCAGCTGCTCTCACCCTCTGCACAGCGGCACATCTCACCTGCTTACCTTTGTACTGAGCTTTGTCAGAGCATTCCCCAAGACTATTTTGTTCTTTCAAAGCCATGTTTTGCACACAAATTTGAACAGGTACCTGCATGTTTTGTACCAGCATGCACTTAATCACAAATGAGTCTTTTCAGGAAAACATCTCTTACAGCTTAGTAGGGATATCACATACAAATGTTTTTCAGTTTAACCTCAAAAGAGTTTTTACATAAAGTTTTTGTTGAGGAGAGTTGCCTGTTTTAAGAGATGATCTTGCACAGAACGTACTAGAACCATAATAAGAGATGTAATAGCAATATAGCAGCATCATGTAAAGCTATTGCTATTTATCAGAAATACTGATAAAGAGAAAAAAATGTCTTGGCTATGTTACTCCACAGAATGCTTTATAAATACAGACTTTTCACTTTATTTGAAAGCAGTTATTAAAGACTTATATATTCCGAATCTAAATATTGAAAAATAACCTTAACCTACTTCATTTAAAAGCCAAATAAGGACAAGACTTGCTACTAAGAGAGGGAGTTACACAAATGATCAGCCATTATCAAAGTCATGGTTGAAAAATGTGATGATATATGTGATGATTCAGCAGATGTGGTTGGTACATTTTGTCTTGCAAGACAAAATACTGAAGATAAAAGTTACACGTGCAAATATATTTTCAATGGGATTTATGACACGTATTACTGCTCTTTTTGTTTACTGTTTACAGTGACTAGGAAGAGCATTGTTGTGAAATAAGTTGTTAAGAAGTAAATGATAGCCTTGCAGTAATGAAAGAAGAGAGGAAGCACTCATCAGTTCCCTGTATCAAATCACAGCACTGAGCAGCAGTGAGCAAAAATCCACCATCAGGCAGTCAGGGTCATAGGCTTTTGGTCTCAGCCCAACCCCACAAGATAGTGCAGGGCAGGCAGAGCTTCTGTTTTTCCCTTCCTAAAGGAAAAATCAAAAGTATGTTTGTGGGTATGGAAAGATTTCAAGCCCCTTGTCCATGGATATCATGTTTCCCCCCAAAACCCAGGCACCTTCACCTTACCCCTCGGATCTGGAAGCAGCACCTGCGTCTGCCAAAGCATCGTGAGCTGCTCGTGCAGGGCCCAGCTCTGAGCACAGCTGGGAGCTGAAAATACTTCTGGAATATATCTCTTAGGCAGCCCCCAAGAATTTTAGCTCAATCCCTCCCAAGACAACGTATCAGAAGGCAAAAAAAAATATGCTTAGCAAGGGAGCTTTTGTAGTCAAATGCAAAGATCTGCAGACATCTGGCGAGAAGTACAGGAACAGGCTGGGATGCTCTCAGACTCTCAAAGTACAACTACTGCTTACTGAAAATTAAAATAAACTCTAAATTAAGATATACAGAAACATCTTGGGAAATGCCAAGGATTGCTTACTTCTCCTAACCTGAGTACGTATCAGAGGATTACTTGGATTCTCTGCAAGAGCAGAAATTAAAATGACTAGTTTTCTTGAACAGCCTCAATTTCTGTGGTGTCGTCATGTCTGTTAAGCGCCACATACCTGATTTACGTCAGCACTCCAATCTGAGCGACTCTTGTTAACTAACAGCTGCTGTAGAAAAGCTATTGAAGCAGAGAGGCTCCCAGAGTCTATCATCAGGAGCCTATTAAATTGGGCAGGAGAAGGAGGACAGGGCTCTGCAAACAAGCCCAAATCAAACGTCACAGCAAGCAAGAGCTTATACATCCATATAACCTTTAAATGAGTATTTAGAAAATTGGTCAGATTTTGGACAATCCCCCTCCCCAATACCATTTTATAGAAGGAGCTTATTTTATAATACAGAATTATGACTAGTCTGAACATAACACTTTATCCCTTCAGCTGGTGGGCTGCAACGATACTATTCCTCTGAATAGACTACTGTTTTTGGACATTGTTCAGTGTCTTTTCTCTGTAAAGAAGTACAGAATAAAAGCAGCAAGACAGCTCTATATTTTTAGAAGCTTTTACTCATTTTTTCTATTGGTATTCATTAATAATGTGATAAACAGGAATGTAATCCGTGAAAAAGTGGTTTGTGCTAACGAGCAAATGTGAGGGAGTACAAAAAGTTCTGTAAACAAACTGTCGGAAATGAAAACAACGGGACTCAAAAAGCGCATGCCCGTTAACTTTAAGAAGGGAAAGGTTCACTGAAGGGAAAAGTTCACTGAGGAAGAAGAGGAGTCTTCATCCAGAAGACCACCAGGGGGGTTTAAAAGACCCCCTAGCAACAAGGAAGAACTTTCGGGAAGGACATGCGCAGAAAAGGAGGAACTTTCGAGAAACGGAGATAAGAAAGGGATAAAAAAGGTGCTTCCACGGGCTATAGGTGTGCTGTTGGTGGAGCAGAGACTCCCCGGCCGCCCAGCGCTGCTTGCTTGCTATTTACAATAAAGCATACTGGCAAATGAATTGGCTCAGAGGATTTGTCCGTTTATAACAATAACAATAAGTTATTCTTAATATATAAACTGTAAAATAACCTCTTAAGGAAGAGAAGAGTGTCTTCAAGGAAGATTAGCCTAGTTATAATATTATATGCAAAGAGAAACACACACCATCTTCAGAACAGCAATAATAAGTCCAAAAAAATAAAATTAAACTAAAAAACATTTTTGAGCTCCAAATTTCCAGTACTGGATTAAAACCTTTTATTACAGTTAAGGTTCAATTTTTGGCTCCTTCAAACAAATTCTGGAAGCAATAATATAAAGCTTGTCGAGACTGATTACAAAGCATCCTTGAATACCTTACTTGAAACAATATAGAGATCAAAGAAATTTTCACTTTGAACTGTATCTCTAAAGAGAGATTCAAAACACTTGAGCAACAGAGCGATATTTGTATATATTTGTATATAATTTAGAAAGTCAAAGGTGTAGAAGAATTTTCTTTTACAGCAGACATTGTGACCAAGTTTAGCTTTTCGGAAAATATCATTCACAAAATTTAAAACAAAACAAAAAAGCAGGGAGAGGACATGTCTGCATGATTAGTGTAGCTCCCTTTTTCCACATATGCTTTATACAACCTTTTGTGCATTGACAGATATGGAAATAAAATGCACAAGCACTTATTCCCCTTCTGTCACTATTCCTCAGATAGACGCACAATAAAACACACCACCACTGCTTCCTAACTACATTCCGAAAACTTTACCTGAGGTTCCCAAAAAACAACCCTGCAGAAGAATCCCCTAAATGCAAACAAGTGAGCCCAGTTTTCCAGGGCAGAGCAGGTGTCGGAGGGTGCAAATCCCAGCAGAAATAACCGTGTTACGCTTTTAATCCAAAGCCTGTCTTTTGCCCCCAGCTCGTTCATCAGCTCTTTTCTCCCCCTGTGATGCCTCCGGAAGATTTATCATAGCACAGGCTCAAAAACCTCACCTTTTACTATTTCAGGTGCCACAGCATTATTTTTGGAGTGAGATGAAGAGATTGCCAAGCAGTAATCAAATAGCTAGAAAGCAGCCTCCTAAACAAAGCTTCAAAGGAGTACCCTTTGGAAAGTGGCCTAAAAGTGCAGAAATCAAAGTGCTATTATGCAGGAGGTCTCCGGGATTTAAGTTACAGTCCCTACTCTCAAAGGTTGTGAACGACAGAGGGACTGTAAATGTACATTGAGTCTACCAGACAGCTGCACATGTACAGATAAGTTAAATTTAACTTTGCTTCCTTGGCTGCATCAGCATTACCCACAGCCCAGGCGGCACACAGCCACTTGAGCTGCCGTCACACACCGGGCTAACAGCATCATTTACTCCATGTTCCCTGAACCGTTCCTCCCACCGAACCCTCCAGCCTTTCCCAAAGCTGGCACGGAGGTCTGCCTCGTGGTAGCGCCGACTTCACGGTCTCACTCCTGCCCCCTTCCCTAGGCCCTTTGAGTGGCACCACTCACTTCGCCTCTGCACATCCATTATTCAGAGTCACCCAGAGACACCGAGGTACTTGCCCACAGTAAAGAACCACATAAGCTTCTGCAGGTTAATTTTCTTTTCAGCTCTATGAGGGATAGCAGAATAAAGCCTCATTCAGAAAGAAAACTAAGAGGGGCCTCAGTTTCAGCAGGCACTAGATGACAGCTGTGTTTAGTTACTTGAGCGGGTTTCCTCAAAGAATCAGAGTCCTTGTAGAGAAAGATATGGGTGAATATAGAGGGCAAAAAAGTCACTAGCAAAAAAAAAATATATATATATATATACCCCCATACAGACACTACACACACATATATATACACACACAATATATATGCACACACCATATATACACACCCTTAACAATCTCACGATACTTAGTCTTACCAAGATCTAGAGTGCAACCCCTCTATAGCAGAAACATTATGTTAAAATTAAGGAGATGATAGGACCACATAACATTGCAGTTGTAAGGCCTATAAAGGGTTAACAGGGTAGTGTTCTGTAAAATGCTTTCTGCTTCTGTAAAAAGCTTGCACACTAATTAAGTATAAAGGTATAGGCTAAGTAATCTACAGTTAACTTTGTCATCTGCTTCTGTAAATATAGCTTGCTAAAATCAAGGACAAGAACTAACAGGATACCATATCCTACTCCTTGCGACCACGAGATAAGATTCTGAACTTGCCAAACAGAACTGTGAAGGGAGGATTAGTCATAAATAATGGTAGTTGTAGATAATGTTTAATGAGGAAAGTTGCAGTCATCTATAAAAACACGAACATCTCCTCAGACGGCACGGATCTCAGGACCAACTGTAAGAGGTCCTTTTCCTTCTGGAAGAAACAAGGAAGAAATCATGGCCCTGCTAGAAGCTGTATGGGCCCCTCGAGCAGTGGCCATTGTCCACTGGTCAGTACACCAACGAGGAAACAGTCCTCAGATACAGGGGAACGCGCTGACTGATAAAGAGGCAAAGCAGGTGGCTCAACAGCCAGTGGGGCCACTGCAGATGCTAGCCCTAATACCACAGATCCAGTGGCCTGAAACGCCACCCAAATATACTGAAATTGAAAAAGACTATATAGGGAAACATCATGGAAAAGAGGGAGACGCAGGATGGTGGTATCTGCCAGAAGGGATACTGTGCCTACCCGAACAAATGGCAGAAGCCTGGCTGCAAGATTTCCACTCTAGCCTGCTTATCCCCTAAGAAAGCACTTGAGCTGATACGGCCCCACCTATGGACCCCAGATCTGCTTAAGAAACTTGAGAAGATCTCTGCCCGGTGCACTGCGTGCATTCAAGTAAACCCGAAAATAACCACATCCTATGAGGGGACTAAGGAAGTGGGGAATGCACCAGGAATATATTGGGAAGTAGACTACACGGAAATAAAACCTGGAAAATGGGGTACAAATACCTTTTGTTATTTGTAGACACATATTCGGGATGGGTGGAAGCTTATCCAACAAAAGCAAAAACCGCATCTGTAACTGCAAAAAAACTTATACAGGAAATAATCCCTCAGTTTGGTTTGCCTACTTGAGGTCTGACAACGGCCCAGCATTTGTGGCCTCAGTTACCCAATTGGTGACAAAAGCTTTAGGAATCACTTGGAAGTTAAGATGCATTTACCATCCCCAAAGTTTGGGAAAAGTAGAGAGGATGAATCGTACCTTAAAGGAAACTCTCACTAAATTGAACATTGAAACAGGGGGCAATTGGGCTGAATTACTACCAATAGCTCTCTTACAAGAACGATGTACCCCATACAAGATAGATAGGATTGTCTCCGTATGAAATACTGTATGGGAGGCCCCCACCTTTATTCCCAAAAGCCATAGACATGACTAACGACCCCCCAGCATTTTTACCTCTATTTCAGGCTCTACAGAAAGTGCGATATCAGATACACAGAGATTTATGGGCTCACTACAGAGACCGGGACCAAGAATCAGTACAAAGGTCGGCTCATCCATATCAGCCGGGAGACCTGGTCTACATTAAAAGGTTCCGAACCACATCACTGGAATCTAGGTTGACTGGACCTCACCTAGTGATTTTCCGCACCCCAACAGCTGTGAAGATTGCTGGAAAACCAGTGTGGATCCATCATTCACATGTAAAGACAGTTCCGTCCCAACCTGACTCGGGCCCAGATAAGTGGACAATAGTTAAAAATTCTGATAACCTGTTAAAAATCACTCTGAGGAAGGGGAAGGATGTGGACATGGTGGGTGATGCTATTCACAGGGACAATAGTTTAGGAGAAACCTGTTGTTTTTATGCAAACCAGTCAGGGATCATTAGAGAAACTTTAGCGTTAGTCAGAAAGAATCTGAAGGAGAAATATTACCATGGGACCCAGGAGCAAGGACTATTCCAGTCCTGGTATAACTGGTCCCTGTGGCTGACTACCTTGCTGACAGCAGTAGCTGGGCCTGTAGTGTTGCTCATTTTGCTGATGCTGGTAGCACCTTGCATTTTGAGGTGCATTACTACCCATACCACCAATCTCATCTCTAATGCAAAAATAATGATTACCAGGACATATTACAACTCATTGAAGGAAGATGATGGGGTCAACCTCACCTCAAGGGTTTGAGGAAGAGACAACAGCCAGTGGGGAATGTAAGGCCTATAAAGGGTTAACAGGGTAGCGTTCTGTAAAACGCTTTCTGCTTCTGTAAAAAGCTTGCACACTAATTAAGTATAAAGATATAGGGTAGGCAATCTACAGTTAACTTTGCCATCTTCTTCTGTAAATATAGCTTGCTACAATCAAGGACAAGAACTAACAGGATACCATATCCTACTCCTTGCGACCACGAGATAAGATTCTGAACTTGCCAAACAGAATTGTGAAGGGAGGATTAGTCGTAAATAATGGTAGTTGTAGATAACGTTTAATGAGGAAAGTTGCAGTCATCTATAAAAACACGAACCTCTCCTCAGGCGGGGCGGATCTCAGGACCAACTGTAAGAGGTCCGCCGCCAGCCGGCTAATAAAGCTTGCTTTGAAACCACCAGGTTGAGCATGCGGATGATTACTGGGATTACGGACTGTGAAGCTGGTCATTGCAGCAGAGGAGGCACCAACCCAGTAGAAATAGTCTCAAGCTACACAACAGTGGGGTGGGTCACTGTTTTGCTGAAATCAGAGACCCAAAGAGGTTACCAGAATAGAGGAATACATTAAAGTCTTTTGGGATGCCTGTGAAATGTTTTATAACTCATGACATCAAATAAAACTGCTCATCAAACGGATTTCCAGCATATGAAATGCTCAGCAATAACAAAACACATACTTAGTGTTCAGTGCAAGGAAAAAAAATAAAAGTGGCGGGGGGAAGCAAGCAAGCAAATAAAAGCTTTGTCAAACTTATTTTCAAATAAATTCATTCTGCCTCTCTGCCCCCTGTCATTCAGGGACACCTTCGGAGGCGATAAAAGGAAACAGAGGATCTGGTTCCTCTCCTCCCAGTGTTTTGAGAGAATTATATACATTCAAAGCATATAGTTCCCTACGACTACAACAAGGGTCCCATACAGTTGACTACCGAATTGCCGCATCTGTGGGCTGGAGTAATTAGGGACAGTCTAAGCATGTTTAATTAGATAAGTGTCCTGCACTATTAAATAGCTCTGTTGAATAAGCTCGACTCAGGTTCAGACACATAGTAGTAACCAAGCTGCCCAGAGAGGTTGTGGAGTCTCCTTCTCTGGCGATCTTCCAAACCCACTTGGATGCAATCCTGTGCCACATGCTCTAGGTGACCCTGCGTGTACAGAAGGGTTGGACTAGAGGATCTTTAGGGGTCTGTGGGGGCCGTGGCGGTATTGCATGATTATGAAAGGCTGAAATAACGTTGCCAGGGAACAATGCGATAAGGAAATAAGAGCCTTATTAGCCTTGTTAGCCTTGTTAGCAGTAAGCAGGAAACGTGCCGACCAGAAAGCCATAAAGAAGGAACAACAATGAATACCAGAGAAGGAAAACAAGCACAGGTGTGCGACAAGAGGCACACAAGGCAAGAGCCAATCATGAGTTGAAAGCATCCGCGTGCTCACCGCATGAATGAACTTATTAACCAATCATTAATTGCATGGACAGAGAATGCGCTCGTGCCGCTTCGCGTTTACTCTATAAATATAACTGCCTTCTGATATTAAAGTGAATAGCATCTGCTTCACATTGAAGTGTCGTGCTTTCCGTCTCGCGATGGTGGTCCTTGGCAGAGGTCCCTTCCAACCTTAACAATTCTATGATCTATCATCTATGGCAAACCCAGCATGATCGAAGATACAAGATTTCTGGATTTTGACAAGCAGGTTCCAACTATAACAGTTTTTTGGCATTAGTTTGGTTAAAAAAATTGTTTTAAAAAACAAAACAAAACAAAAAACCCAAAAAATTAAAAAGTTGTTTCAAAAAACTTTTGTTTTCTTTAAGTGAAGGGGAAGTTTCACTCATGAAAGACCATTCAACTTTTTACACTTCTTATCATTGCTCTGATACTATGGACTGATAACAACTCTTTTCCCCTATACTAACCTCTCAACTGTTAAACAAAACATGGCACAGATTTTTTTACATAAAAGCTCTATGTTCACCCATGTATTTTTACTCAGAATGTAAATTGTCCAACCTAAATCCACAAGATGATGTACACTGGAAAGTGCAGAAGTGGGAGAAAAAAAAAAGTTGCAAGCAAAGTAGAAAAAAATCCAAATGTTAAGGTTTTATAGAAGTATTGAAAATTCTGCACAGAAATGTTAGCTTGCTGCAATCCATGCTCTACCACTGATTAAAAGAAAAAGACCTCGTCATATATTTAGTGTGAAGTATTGCAATAATTTTGCACCAGAAAATTCACTCAGTTTTCAGATCTGATATAAAATAATTTGATGATTGCTCTTATGCTATAGGGAAAAAAGAAAAGGCCCTTTTCAGGGGCTTTGTTCATAGAGGTTACATCTAGCACCATATGAATGAAAGAAAAAAAATATTGGTCTTGACATCAGCTATAACTGCTCTCTCAAGATACTGCTCTGAAAAGAGATGAAGCATTCTGTTAAAGGTTGCTTTTCTGTTCAACTTCTGTTGCTTTGAAAAAGAGGAACTATACCAGTTGTTCTTTGAGCCATTACTGTACACAGCTTCAGTTCCAGTTCTGTCACTCATAGTGCTGCACAAAGAGAAACAGAAAAGTAAATAATAATGCTCATAAAAGTGAACAGACAAATTCAAACTTGACAGCTTTCTTTTCATTCAAAGGTAGAGTTAAAAGCCCTATCTGACATTTATTCACAATAGACAACATATTTACACAAGACACACAAAGATCACTTTAAGTAAGGTCACGGTTGCATTGTTCAAAACAACATTCTCAGAATGAACCACATCTCTCTAATGCGGTATCTCCCTAATTGTCGAAGCTATTCTTGTTACAAGTCCAAAATCAGAGATTCCCTCATACTCTACTGCACTTCACCCAGAGCATGAAAATGTTCAAAACAAGATCAAATGTGGATCATATTTAACCAATCCAAGCTGTCTGTCAGCAAATTCAAACCCAGATTAAAATAATCCAAGCTGCAATTCTAATTTTAAAAGTCATCTATTTTTATGGTAAAGGGTGCAGGTGTTCCTAGATAGATATTTTGTTATTTTCAGTGTAGACCATTTTGAAAACCGCGTGAGAGCGCAAGTAAACCAAAAGTAGCAATGTCAAAGATTGCTTCCTACAGCAGAGAGAAGTTTATAATGACCGTGGACAGGCTTGAGTTGAGCAAACTCAGGTTGTCTGAGAAAACAAATCTGCTCTTTCAGTTCGCCCACTTCTAGACCCAAGCTATAAACCTACACAACTAACCACATTTTCAAAGGAGAGGTTACAGCAGCTGCGTTGCTCCAACCTTTGCCTACAGCAGCTCTCACATGTCTCCTTTGATCAAACTTCTGAAATTTTAATCATTATACTTCAGAGTTAATTCAGCACTTGCTGGAAGTGAAAAAGCACAAGTACTTTGCATCCATCCTTTGTTTCAGACTGTCAGCTATAACAGACATAGCTGCATCGTTTCCCACTTTGTGCTTGCCAGGAGATCCTTGAAAAGGAAGGAAATAAGATGTTTTTCTTACTTATGTAGTCAAAACCCCAATCTTACAAAGAGCAAATCTAAAGACAAGAAGGAAAGAAAACAGGCACCCCCTCGATAGAAATTGAAAACAGATTTTTTCATTGACCTAAGTTTAATCTTACAGTACCTCAAAAAACATGATTTTTTTCCATACAGAAACTTTAAATTTTACATCATTCCTAAATTTAAAAACATTCTCATGGCTGCTTTAGTGTACTACAGACTTGCTTTTATTAAATGCAAGAGTGGACTCAAACCATTAATAAAACCACTGGTGTCACTAAATTGCCACCTTAGTAAATGCTTTGACTCAAGAAATCTCTCAGTTATCCAATAATAATTTATCGCTATCCAATAACAATGTATTATTATTATTTTGTTAAATATGTTTCCCAATTATTGTTAATATCTTTCAGCAGGAATTTAAAATTGCCTTACGAGAAGCATCACAACAAAAAAATGATACGAAGACCACCCCGTCCAAGCAGGTTGAGGACCACTGGTCCCCATGGTCAGCATCAAGTCCACATTTGAAATGTGGCCATGGATGGTTTTAGGCTTTTCCGGAAGGACAGGCCAGGACAATGAGGTGGTAGAGTTGCTCTTTATGTGAGAGAACAACTGGAATGTATGGAACTCAGCATAGGGGAGGACGAAGCGCGGATCGAGAGCCTGTGGGCGAGGAATAAAGGGCAGTACAAGAGGGGTGACACTGTCATGGGAGTTTACTACAGGCCTCCTGACCAGGGAGAGGAAGTGGATGAGGTCTTCTACCGGCAGCTGCAAGAAGCCTCGCGATCCCAGGCCCTGGTCCTGATGGGGGACTTCAACCACCCTGGTGTCTGCTCGGATAATCACACAGCTAGGAGCAGACAGTCCAGGAGGTTCCTGCACAACATTGCAGATAACTTCTTGATGCAGGTGGTTGATGAGCCAACGAGGAGAAGGGCACTGCTAGACCTGACACTAACAAACAGAGATGGTCTAGTGGGAAATGTGAAGGTTGGGGGCAGTCTTGGCTGCAGAGACCATGAGATGATGGAATTCACGATCCTGCAAGGAGGAAGCTGGACAAGAAGTAGGATTGCAACCCTGGACTTGGAGAGCTAACTTTGACCTCTTCAGGGAGCTCCTTGGAGGAATCCCCTGGGCAAAGGTCCTAGAAGGAAAGGGTGTCCAGGAGAGTTGAACAATATGCAAGCACCACTTTCTCCAAGCTCAGGATTGGTGCATTCCTATAAGAAATAACTCAGGCAAGGCGGGCAGGAGACCTGCGTGGATGGGCAGGGAGCTATTGGGTAAACTCAATGAGAAAAAGAGCATGTATGTAATGTGGAAGAAGGGGCAGGCCACATGGGAAGAATATAGGAACGTTGTCAGAGAATGCAGGGATGCTACGAGGAAGGCCAAGGCCCGTTAGGAACTGGAGTTAGCGAGAAATGTCAGGGGCAACAGGAAGGGCTTCTACAAATACATCATCAGCAAGAGGAAGACTAGGGAAAATGTCAGTCCCCTGCTGAACGGGGTGGATGCCTTGGTGACAGAGGATGCAGAGAAGGCAGAGTTACTAAATGCCTTCTTTGTCTCAGTCTTTACTGCTAAGGCCAGTCCCCATGAACTACAGAGCTCAGACACAAGAGATAACCAGGAGAGAAGGACTTTCCGCTGGTCGAGGAGGATTGGGTTAGGGATTATTTAGGCAAACGGGACACCCATAAATCCATGGGCCTGGTTGGGATGCACCCAAGAGTGCTGAGGAAACTGGCAGGGGTCATTGCTCAGCTGCTCTCCATCATCTTCGAGAGGTCATGGAGAGCGGAGGAGGTGCCTGAGGACTGCAAGAAAGACAAGGTCACTCCAGCCTTCAAAAAAGGCAAGAGGGAGGAGCTGGGAAACTACAGGCTGGTCAGCCTCACCTCCATCCCTGGAAAGGTGTTGGAGCAGCTCATCCTAGAGACCATCTCTAGGCATGTCAGGGAAAAGAAGGTGATCAGGAATAGTCAGCATGGATTCACCAAGGGGAAGTCGTGTTTGACAAACCTGATAGCTGTCTACGATGAGGTGACTAGCTGGATGGATGATAGGAGAGTCGTGGATGTTGTCTACCTCAACTTCAGCAAGGCTTTTGACACATTCTCCCATAACATCCTCATAGGAAATCTCAGGAAGTGTGGACTGGACGTGGGGACTGTGAAATGGATTGAGGACTGGCTGGATGGCAGAGCCCAGAGGGTGGTGATAAATGGGACCGAGTCTGGTTGGAGGCCTGTGGCCAGTGTCCTGCAGGGGGTCAGTACTGGGCCCCTGTACTGTTCATCAATGACTTGGACCTTGGGGAGGAATAACCCCAGGCACCCGTATAGACTAGGGGTTGACCTGCTGGAAAGCAGCTCTGTGGAAAGGGATTTGGGAGTCCTGGCTGACAACAGGTCAACCATGAGGCAGCAATGTGCCCTCAGGATCCTGGCCTGCATCAGGAGGAGTGTTGCCAGCAGGTCAAGGGAGAGGATCCTCCCCCTCTGCTCAGCTCTGGGGAGGCCACGTCTGGAGTACTGGGGGCAGTTCTGGGCTCCCCGGTACAAGAGGGACGTGGAGTTTCTACAGAGGGTTCAGCGGAGAGCCACAAAGATGATTAAGGGACTGGAGCATGTCATATGAGGAAAGACTAAGTGAGCTGGGCCTGTTTAGTCTGGAGAAGACTGAGAGGAGATCTGATCAACATGTTCAAGTACTTGAGGGGTGAGGGGCTATTGTAGGGAGGATGGGGCCAGACTCTTCTACGTGGTGGCCAGTGACAGGACGAGGGGTAACAGGTGCAAGTTGAAACATAGGAAGTCCCACCTCCATATGAGGAAGAGCTTCTTTCCTGTGAGGGTGACAGAGCCCTGGAACAGGCTGCCCAGAGAGGTTGTGGAGTCTCCTTCTCTGGAGATCTTCCAAACCCGCCTGGATGCCACCCTGTGCCACGTGCTCTAGGTGTCCCTGCTGGAGCAGGGGAGTTGGACTAGATGATCTCTAGAGGTCCCTTCCAACCTTAACCATTCTGTGATTCTGTGACCAGTGTAGCTGCCATTCAAACCACTTGAAGGAGGTCTCCCATCTGCGTTTTAGTTGCTATATATCTTTATGTTTAGTTACTATAGCAAAATCATTCATTGGGTAACATTCAAAGATAAACAATTAAAGAGGTTACCAGGATTAACTCTTGAGCAGTATCTGTAGGAAAAGAATGAAAGTAAAATAAAATATTAAGAGTGCGAATAAAGCTGCACAGCTTCCTGGAAGAAGGATGGGAAAAAGGTAAAAGTATCTTGAATAATGTTTAAATAAACTCATATTCTCTCACTAATATAAAAATGCAAGTTTTCATCTTAGATTTTACACTGAACTCTCTGAACTCTCGCATAATACTTTTAAGGATACATTAACACTGAAGAATCTCATAGTCCTCTGTCATACATAAACATGACCGAAGAGAAAAGATGTTACCTATTTGTATTAAATTCAACATAGCTCAGAGCTGTGCGTTACTGAATCATACTAGAGAAGTAAAGCACACACATTATGGGGTCCTGAAATAGAAAGTAAAGCTAAGGGGGGAGAAAAAAGTGGTACTGTGTGGGGGCCTTGGCGGTATTGCATGATTATGAAAGGTTGAAATAACGTTGCCAGGGAACAATGCGATAAGGAAATAAGAGCCTTGTTAGCCTTATTAGCCTTGTTAGCAGTAAGCAGGAAACGTGCCGACCAGAAAGCCATAAAGAAGGAACAACAATGAATACCAGAGAAGGAAAACATGCACAGGTGTGCGACAAGAGGCACACAAGGCAAGAGCCAATCATGAGTTGAAAGCATCCGCGTGCTCACCGCATGAATGAACTTATTAACCAATCATTAATTGCATGAACAGAGAATGCGCTCGTGCCGCTTCGCGTCTACTGTATAAATATAACTGCCTTCTGATATTAAAGGGAATAGCATCTGCTTCATATTGAAGTGTCGTGCTTTCCGTCTCGCGATGGTGGTCCTCGGCAGTACTGCACTGACTGTTATGAGTCTTAAAATCTTTCCTAAAGAACACTCTCAAAGAAGAGTATGAAAGGCTTTATGCACAATTTTCTGGGGCTTCTTTATGCACCTGGACATCCCAACAGCTCTTATCCTGACACATCTAAGAGTCTGTTTCACAAGCGTTGCTGAGTTTTTCCCTCGGTGCCTGTGCGGTTCTGGGGAGCAGTCAGCGTCCTGGACAGGCTGGGTAGGGAAGTGCAAGCCCGCAGGCCACCAAGCATGAGTCCAAGCGGGTTTGCAGCGCTCTACAGAGCCTGTCACCACTGGCTGCAGATTAACGGTGCAACTTCATCCATTTGACTTTCATTGTGGAAAAAAATTCCATATATACATAGGCAGGATAGCACAGGAACTAGGAGACTTAAATACACCACCACAAAAACAATCAAAAAATCCACAAGCCATCACCAAAGCAAATCTTAGGATTTTACTGATTTTTTTTTCCCATCCTCTCTACATGCAGAACAAGCTAAAAGTTGCTATTTTGCTTTTTAGAAGTTTCTGCAAATTACGTGTTGCAATTAAACATTGCAGGTGCAAAAACCCAGTTTGGGGCTAACACAAGCCCTTTCGAACATTAACGCATTTTTTTGCTATTATTACATTTGCTGTTTCTTTGCCTTTTCAATTCTTTTTCCCCCCCTTCTAAAGAATAATCATCTGCGCCAGCCACCTGCTGGTAGATAACCACATTCATAGTGTATCATCATAGTATTCCTGAGACTTGAAAGCTATAGTTTTAGAACAGGAGAATATCATTTTAGAAGTAAACACACTAGTGGAAAGAAAATGGGTTACCATGTACTGTAAGTATTTCTAAAAATCTCAGATCTATAATGATGTATTTTTTAAAAAAATACCACTTCAGACTACCATTTTTTAACCATTATTTTACTATTTTACTCTGACTATTATTTTGCTAAAATCATTTAAACGAACTTGCACGTGGTCCTGGGCAAAAGAAAATTAAAAGCAAGTCTGTTGTAAAAAATTTCTGCAGACTATTCTTCATTTTAATAAGGCTACAGAGAAGAAATTCAGAGAATGATACATACAAGTGTTGAATGTTGACTTCTCTCCATTTGTGATCCTGCTTATTAAAATAAATAGATTAAAAAGAAAAATCCAACCTTCCAAATCCAGGCATGTGCTTATCTCTAAGTAAAAGAAGTAAGTTATTTTGACAGGGCTAAAAATAGTCTGCATATCCAGTCAGCAGATCTTACCGATATTAGCAGGCAAGTCCTCTCCTACGATGCGAGCTGCATGGCCTTCCTCACTGTGTCCCCCGTAAAATTATGTGGAAAGTCCTAAGAGATGGGAAGAGGTTGAATAAACATCACTGATTGGGCTCTCCCACTACTTAACTTTTAGGAGGAAGGGAGAGATGCTCAAGGCTTTAAAGATCGAGCTAGGCAAAATAGCTTAAAGCTTTGGATTTTTACCAGGCAGATACGTTTTTATATATATATATGCTCATATATATTTCTGTGCGTGCATGTATATATATATACACACACACACTTCTTTTTTGTTGTTTGTTTGTTTGAGAACCTCTTCAGGAGGTTGCCTTGTAAGATAAATATCCCAATCTCTTCATTCTCACCATCCTTTTGAAATTCCTTCCAATTCAGTCATGGCACCAGCCTGCAAGGCCCATGTCTTAGTTTTGAAAGCAGAAATGTGCATTTTTAAATCTGTCTTTATCCTTTTCCTCAGGCCCCCTAACACCTTGCCTCTTTTCTCCTCAAGCACAGAAAACAAGCCCATGATTAATGACACCACTCTATTAGAGGGCCTCAACTCCTTTTACACGTATTACAATATAGAGAGAGTTCACTCAAACATGGACACCTGTATGTGACCTAACACAATTTAAATAGAAGAACAAATATAGAGCTGCTGAAAGAACTGTTCAGTTGTGAAATGTGAATGTAGAGTCAAAAGCTCAGAAAAAAGCAAGACCCTCCTGCCTAAGAAAAAACAGCCAACTCCCAACTCCTGCTACCAGGGGCAGAGAGGAGGCTCTTGAAAAACAGCTCTATTCCTGCTGTCACAGGTTACAAAAAGAAAATTTAGAAAGTGATTTTGAAGGTTTAGACTTTCCTTTTTTTTTCCTAGTTTGGTTTGTTCTTTCATGTGTGACATCTCCATTTGTAAATCACCACATTATCAATAGCTTTACTTAGGCCAGAAGTCACATTAAGTTGCTTAATGAAAACAATTTACCAGTTAGTTCACAAAAACTGAACAAATGCTTTATTGCACTCACACAAGATCTGGATCATCATAATCTGTCTTCTAAAGCACTTTCTGGTTTAGAAGCACTATTCATAATATCTGGGACCACAGTCTTATTTCATGTAAGCCCATTTATCAGCCTTCTTGTTAACTTCATGAGGTGCTGCACACACACACACCTGGGAATACATTCCCCTAGTTCTATAATATGGAGCCACTCGAAAGGAACATTGAAAACACCTACAAAAACACCAGAATTGGCTCTTTTGATGCCACTGTGAGGATGGGAAATTCTGAGAGGCATCTCCAAACAACTTCAACTCGAGCACTCTGCACGTACATTTTATTGGCCATATCTGTCTACTAGGGAATCTGTCCACATTAAGATTGCCAAGGAGAGAGAACACCTAAAACCATGTAATAAAAGAGGATATATTGTGACCAAGCTAAGATTGCTTTTAGTACTTAAACAAGTAGTCCTTTGTAAGTATCAAAGGTAACACTTCAGGGGGAGGTGCCCTCTTCAATTTATAGGGAGGAAAATATCATTCCTCCCTATATTAATATCCAGGGAAGTCAAGTAGAGGAAGAAAACACAACACATATTCTTTTCATTAGAACAAGGAAAAGCTTGAGTCTACGTGGACTTAAAATTAGCAGAAAATCCCCCCAGAAGATTGACAACAGACACTCCTCTAATGCAACATGTCTACTGGCATTAATATCATTTCCATATCTGATCTCCTGTGTATCATTAGCCGGAGCCATGTGCCTTATTTAATACCCAGTGCATACTAAATACCTCGGTGAAGAAATGTCACTACAGCACCTCAATTTCAGAAGATTTCCAGTCTAAACAAACCAATGGAAATGGTAGCCAGAAAATACATATTCAAAACCAGTGACTGAAAGAATAACTACTATATTTTATCCTATAAGCTTAGCAGAAAAACAAAACAAAACAAAACAAACAAAAAACCTAAAGCATGTATTAATAGACTTGTACATTTAAATCTTTACAACAAAATATCCATTTTAAATAATATACAGTAACGTACACATCTTCTAGCAACACAAAACTCCTTTTACAAATGTTTTTATTTGTACTAGTAGTTCTTTCACCATTCCTCTCTTTCTGCAAAGATTCAACATAGATTTAACCTATATATAAAAAAAATCATTAAAAAAACAAAAAGGCTATCATCTCATTTATTAATTCTGTAGGTCAGCTCCTGCAGGCATATATTTGTTAACAGCATTGAATCAAATACACTAGTTCCTGGTCATGGCCAAATGCAGACATGATCATCTAAAACAATGCAGAAACTGGACTGGGGAAAGGGGAAAAAATATCCATCATATTTGAAGCCAAACACTTAACAGCTTTGCATCACAGGCTTGCAAATAAACTTAGCTTACAAGGTCAAAATATGACTGTAAGTAAGTCCTCCAAGTTCCTCATTAAATCGTTTTCTTTAGAATTTTGTGTTTTACCACTATTCAAATGTGAAACAGAACCTCTGCTTGTTAAAAGATCGATATAACAGATTCCAATAAGAATTTGCATTTCTTATATAAACAAAATTGCATGCAGAATAGTTGCACATAAAGCATATTTTTCCACTACCCAGATATTAACTCCATACTCACATTTTTGCTTCAGCATGCTTCTCCTAGAAGTAGAGGGAAATGCGGGGGATTTAAAAATTAGGTAATACTTTAGCAATTTATTATATTGTTAGGTATTCTGTATTTCGCTCGATTATAAGTAAAAGTTTTGGGAGTTTTAATTGGTAGGAAACTAATGACTCAATAATCCAGTTTTTTACTTGAGGAATTCTTGGTTTGCAGGCTCTGCTATTACTAAACATTAGCTAGATTGGACTTGGCTAAGTCCAAGTTACATCATAAGTCATGAAACTCGTGCAAATAAAACATTTCCCTCTGTATTTAGTGCACGAGGCAACACAGGATGCACAAAAGAAGAGCAACCCCACAGCACAGGGACAGGTAACACTGCTAAGCAGGAGGCAAAGACCACTTACCCTCCGGTCTCGCGCATCCCTAAAATGATACTAGGCAAGAGAACATGCGGAGAGCAGCTCCCGATGGCAGGCTAGGGCTGAATCATCCTCATGCAGATGCTCCGAACAACCCCTGCGTGCACACTGACATCAGCAGGAAAGGCTGGAGGCACAGGATACTATGGTAACCACTCAAGGAGGTGCTCACAGAGAAGTCTTTAATTGCTTTAACAACTTCCTGAGGCTCCGGCTCCCCGGCTGCCATTCGCTAAGGAGGAAATGAAGGTTGTCACTGAAGTACCAAGTGACACAGTGAAGAAAGGACTCAATGAACCCTGCATCTATTAATTGTGATGTGACTTTTTAAAGTGACAAGTGTCAGAGCTTGAATCCATTACCGATATTTCCTGACATCTGTGAGCTCTGCCAGATGTCACAGGTCAAGAAATAATACTGTCAGGTAGCAATTTCATGAGCATCCCTATTTTGTTTGCTCTGTTTGCATCTATCGATATCATCACATTAAGGAAGATGCTCTTCTCTCCAAGTAAAGGCTTTACATACAGGGTCTATTTCTATAGTGGAGGGTCAACAGACTGATCACAGCAAACTGAAGGTGAATACTAGAAGTCAGGCAGAGCATAATCAGCCGTACTATAAGGTCCTTGGACTATCTCCTATTTATACAAGAGTTGCACATCTCGGCTTTGGTCACCACCTGCCAAAACACCACTTAGGAAAGAGAAAACTCAAGTAAATATTATGAGTAGGCAGATACACAGCTATCCTTTGGATTTATTACGAAGTTTTGGCTTAAGTTTACAGAAAACTTCAATATTGATCTCTTCAATTTGCATGCAATACATAACTACCTAAAAACTAAAGAGATAGGTGAGGGATGAGAGGCAAAGAAATCTCTCAAAAATCACTTTGCATCTTAGTAATGGAAGCTTGAGCTTTTTCCTGGAGCAGCAGACAGATACACCATGCTGAAGCTTATGTATGGCCAGCAGTCTGACCTCCCTATGTACCATTACTGCTTAGTATCAAGCACGAGTGCCTGATAACAACATGCCAGCTTTTGTTTAGATCAAAGTCTGTCTGTGCAAAAATGTCCATTTCTTTCTACTGAAACGTAAACCACCACCTGTATGGGAGGCGGATGCCAACACACAGATTCTGGACATACACTATTAGTTAGGATTCCCATAGTTGGGAATAGCCAGTAGAGCTGCCACAGAAAGATTGCGTAAATGAATAGCACAGCTTCAGTTCAGCACAGGATCAAGTGCTCGGGAAGAAGAAAGTGTATTTTCCGCAAGCATCTGGAAGGTCCCGATCACAACATGGTAGATGGAGAAGACTATTAAGCCTCACAGTCTGTTTCCTTCAATTTGCCCATCCATTCATTCCTCCTATCTTCCCTCTCTGCTTCCAGAATTAGCTGTCAATCAAGATGAAAAACATCACAGACGAAATTTTGCACATCTGTTTTTAAAAACTCGGTGGCTCCTTTCCATGGAAATGTGGATCCCTTCTGAAATCTCACATACACAGGGGCTGCTTTTCAAAGTGGATAGCAACTGAATGTTTTCCTTTTTACTTCCAAACATGACTTAATCCCTCACTTTTCTCCATGTCTTCTTCAGCCCAGTCCTCTCACTTCATGAATAAACATGACAATTGTTTCACTATTGCTTTCCTCCCTCTGTTTTCCCTCATCCCACTTTTAGCCCTTTGATGTCAGCTACGGTATCAAAGCAACGTGCTTCCAGGTAGGAGTATGCAATACCTTTGACAGAGCAGCTGCGGTGATGAACAAGGAGCTGCCTTCATCAAATGCTCCATCTCAAATTACTGTCACCTACGCGGTGATAATTTAGGCATCTCTAGTGACCAAGCATCTTTCTTCCTTCCCATGGCACACATCACTGAAATGCCTTCTAAAGGCAGGGCGTGGGAGATACCAAGGTGCACACCACTACCAATTCCTTTTTGAGGGAACTGACACCAAAAAAAAAAGAAAACCCACACAGACCAGTCTGAAGTCAAACATAAAAGTCCATTCTAGCAGAAGTGACAGGTTGCTTATAGAGTTGCAAATATAGGTACAAAAGATGAAAATTAAACCTTCACCATCTTAAATGATACATAGCTTTTCAAAGGGCATTTCCCACCATCTTCTTTTGGTCTTGGAAAGAAGTGGAATATAATATTCAAGAACAAAACAGCATCTGGCCTCTCATAACTCCCCTCCATCATCTGAGAGGCCTTTATTTAGTGATCAAGTGATTCCCTCAGTTTCTTCAATTTGATCTCAAGAGATAGCATTTCTTTGGGGCAAGTTCCCCAACTTCCTCTTCCATCTCAAGCTCACTCACTCAAATGCTTTAAAGGAGAAATAAAAAGAAAGGACAGGTTGTTCATCCCTTGCACAGTAACTTCATTTGCTATGGGAAGCTCATTCTGTTAGGCAACACTGCTTGCTCATTCTGAAACCCAGACAAAAATCCACTCAATTTAGGTCAAGTTATAAACCTAATGGCTGATGTGCATGCTTCTTAGAGGCTGATTTGAGCTGAACAAGATATGGGTACCCAGAGTAAAATAAAACAAAAGAACAAAAAAAATAAAGCAGTCACATTATTTTCAATTTTAGACTATTGTGGAGGCCTGCCTCAAGAATAGCAGTACAGGATGCCTTGCTAGCAGAGAATCAACCTCAAGGATAGCAGTCCAGGTGTCTTGTTAATTAACCTCAAGGACGGCAGTACAGAATGTCTTAGCAACAGATAAGGAACAAAGCAAGAAAACTGCAACCACACGGCTGGCGTGTGATCAAGAAGCTGATTAGTTAATCTTGACGTAATCTTTAGACCATTGGCTTGTTTAGTAACTGCGCTTCACGTGTTTTTTTGCAAATAAGGAATTATATCCGGTTTAGTACAGTATATAAGTTGCATCTGATGCTCAATAAAATGTCTTTGGTTCATTATACCAGAGTAGTCTGTGCGCATCATACACTGCAAATGGTGCCCAACGTGGGGCACGAACATTGAGGAGGCTCGCAAAGCCTGAACTGGGCAGCGCAGCCCAGCCGAACCAGAAACGGAGCAGGAAGAACTCCGATGTGCACCCAGTGCCTAATTAGAGGTGAGCGGCTTGGGAACCATGGGAGGCAGAAAGTCTCAAAAGCAGAACTGGGAAGTCGCTGGGAAAGACTTAGGAACTCTGTTAGAGTGGATCCGGGAGAAGGTGCCCACCTTTCCGAAAGAAGGCACATTCCAGCAAGAGGTGTGGGAAGATCTCGGAAAGCGCCTTGAGGAGGTGATGGCAGATGGTGATGCAGCTGCAGTAAAACATGTGACCACCTGGAGGCAGATTATGCTTACCCCGAAGACGGCGGGGGTCCCTCCGAATGATAAGACTGACCAGAAAGAACCACCACCACCATCGGCACCACCGTATGAGGGGGTGGCTGACTCCCCGGGTGATGATCCGTTTGACCCCGGCCCTGTGGACCCGGAGAAGGAACCTGATCTGTATCCGCCAGACCCGGATCACGGGGACGTAAGAGGGTATCAGAGGTCAGATCGCTGGGAAACGTTTGAGAGAGAGGCAGTCCGGTGGGGGGATTGAGATGTTAACGGCCATGCCGGTTGTGTACCGACCTAACGCGCTGCCGCAGTGGGAGTTGTTGCCATATGAGGCTGTAAAAGAGTTGCAGGAAGTGGCCGTGGGTGTAGTGAGCACTATAACTATATCAAAGTTGTACATATTTCCAAACATTTTTAAAATGAAAAGGCGCTCTAGTGTTCTCCTAACTCTGTGCGCTTTGTTGTTGGTGCAACAAAGCATTTAAAAATGTTTCAAGTATTTTTTTAATTTGTAAGATGGTGTTACTATATGGTTATTGGCTAGAAAATCCTGGGTTATAAACTGTACATATCTATAGTTTGTAAAAACTAGACAGATTCTTGTGGTACATGCTTAGAGGTATGATGCCCTTAAGGTGAGCAATGTTTGCTTTGATACCAAGGAGGGCGTGCGCCATTTTGAGATCAATCCGCAGAGTAGTAATCAAACTGCTTTAGCTTATGTAGGGAAAGAATACGCATGTTTTAGAACAACGCGTAAATACGTGCTAAGTAATGAAATTTATAAGGAGACTGTGTTAAATACGTGTGCTTGCAATGTAGTTATTATTAGAGGCTGTGATTTTTTGCATAAGCCACCTGTGTTTTCCAGTCAATTGTTAATTAGAAACATTACCCCATATCATGGCATACACCCGATCCCAATCGGTATGGGTTTGTCGCTTGTAAAAGAAATGTTAGTGAGTGCAAAGTTACAACAGCAGCTCACCTGGCGTGCAGACATGACGGTATGGGTCGACCAGTGGCCGCTGGTCGAAGAAGAGCAACTAGCAGCGGGACATTTAGAACCAACTAATAGCCCCCGAAACACTCCTATTTTTGTTATTCCAAAGAAAAATGGTAAATGGAGAATGCTACATAACTTACGGGCGATTAATGCACTTATAGAGCCTATGGGTGCCTTACCACCTGGATTACCCTCACAGAATGCTTAAGGTTGGAAGGGACCTCTAGAGATCATCTAGTCCAACCCCCCTGCACACTCAGGGCCACCTAGAGCACGTGGCAAAGGACTGCATCCAAGCGGGTCTTGAAGATCTCCAGAGAAGGAGACTCCACAACCTCTCTGGGCAGCCTGTTCCAGGGCTCTGTCACCCTCACAGGAAAGAAGCTCTTCCTCATATGGAGGTGGGACTTCCTATGTTTCAACTTGCACCTGTTACCCCTCGTCCTGTCACCGGCCACCACGGAGAAGAGCCTGGCCGCATCCTCCCTACAATCACCGCTCAGGTACTTGAACGTGTTGATCAAATCTCCTCTCAGCCTTCTTTTCTCCAGAGAAAACAGGCCCAGCTCGCTTAGTCTTTCCTCATATGACAAATGCTCCAGTCCCTTAATCATCTTCGTGGCTCTGTGCTGGACAGTCTCTAGAAGCTCCACGTCCCTCTTGTACTGGGGAGCCCAGAACTGCCCTCAATACTCCAGGTGCGGCCTCCCCAGAGCTGGGCAGAGGGGGAGAGGATCCCTTCCCTCGATCTGCTGGCAACACTCCTCCTGATGCAGGCCAGGATCCCATTGGCCTTCTTGGCCACGAGGGCACATTGCTGACTAATGGTTAACCTGTTGTCAACCAGGACTCCCAAATCCCTTTCCACAGAGCTGCTTTCCAGCAGGTCAAGCTCACCAACTACATTGCCAGCAGGATGGACTTTGATTGTCATAGACTTGAAGGATTGCTTCTTTACTATACCATTACATCCCCAGGATGGCCCTCAATTCGCGTTTTCTGTGCCTTCTCTTAACTATTATGAGCCCATGTGCAGGTATCATTGGACTTTATTGCCGCAAGGGATGGTTAACAATTTGTCAGATGACAGTGGCAAAAATATTGCAGCCAATATTTTAATCTATCATTATATGTATGACATTTTAATTAGCAGATCGTCACTGAAGGCAGTCGAGTAAGTTTCTGAGCAAATACAGTCTGCAGTAATTGTAGCTGGACTGCAAATTGCAAAAGAAAAAGTACAGCAAGTAAGTCCCTGGAATTATTTAGGATGGAGGATAACAGATGGTGAAATTCGACTTCAGCGAGTAAAAAATGGAACTGGGCCAATAAGAATGCTCAATGGCTTACAAAGGCTGTTAGGAGCCATAAATTGGATTCAACCGGTGATTGGTCTCACAAATGAGGAATTACGACCTGTCTTCTTGCAACTTCAAGGGGACCCGGATTAAACTCCCCACGGCAACTGACGGAGGAAAGTCAGCAGGCCTTATCAGAGGTAGCACATGCAATTGAGAAAAGGCAAAGTTATAGAATCAGAGAAGAATTAGAAATTGACTTTATTATTATACCTAACAGTTACCGTTTGCTGCCTTGATGCAATGGGATGTAGCGATGGTAGACCCGCTTTGAGTACTGGAATGGATCTTTTTGCCTCACAGGCAATCAAAAACAATTATCACCATAGCAGAGCAGTATGCGCATTTAATCCAAAGAGGGAGAGCACGCCTTCCAACATTGAATAGTAGCGATCTGAGAGCCATTTACCTCCCTGCGACAAAGGAGAACCTGCAGTGGCTATTAGCTGAACATTTGCCTATGTAAGTAGCTTTAGCAGATTTTGCAGGACAGATAAACATTCACTATCCTCCACATAGGATGTGGTCCAAGCTTCCCAACATTCCCTTACTGTCAAGATCTCTTTGGCAACAGACTCCCATCTTGGGTATTACTGTCTTTACAGATAGATCTGGGCAAACTAACAAGGCAGCTATTGCCTGGAAAACCTGGGTGGATATGGAATGGCAGACAGAGGTGCAAATGGAGGTGCAAATGGAGTTTGACGCAGCTGGTGGAGCTGGTAGCTGTAATCATGGAGCTTCAAAAATTTGCAACATTGTGACTGACTCTCTATATGTTGCAGGCCTAGTAAAGCGCCCGGAGGGGGCTACACTCCGAGAAGTGGCCAACCCCCTGCTAATGGCCCGGCTGCAACACCTATGGACATTATTAAGTCGACAAAGTGATCCTTATTTTATCCCTAACATCCGATCGCACACCACTATGCCAGGACTGTTAGCCAAAGGAAACAGAATAGTAGATCAACGTACTATGGTAGCAGAAGTTGTGCCTGACTTATTTCAACAAGCCAGGCTATCACATGATTTCTTTCACCAGAATGCGCGAGCTTTAATGAAGCAAATTCAATTAACTGAGAATCAGGCACGTCAGATTATTCAAGCATGTCCTAACTATCAACGCGTAAGTGCAATGCCATCACAAGAAGGTGTTAATCCTCGAGGCCTTGTGGCTTGTGAACTGTGGCAATCAGATGCAACTCACGTAGGAGAATTTGGACGACTGAAATATGTCCACGTTACCGTAGATACACATTCAGGATTTTTAATGGCAACTGCACATACTGGGGAGAAGAGTCAAGATGTTTGCAAGCATTGGTTAAAATGTCTTGCAATTATGGGTGTCCCAAAAATGATAAAAACAGATAATGGGCCCACGTATGCTGCTATACGGACCCAGGAGTTTATTAAACAGTGGGGCATTCAACACATCTTTGGCATTCCCCATTCCCCTACGGGGCAGGCGATTATTGAATGTGCTCATCAGACTTTGAAAAATATGCTAATTAAACAAAAAGGGGGAACACGGAGATGGTCCTCAAGAGAGATAAAACAAGGCTTTGTACGTACTTATTTTTTAAAATTGTAATTTAGCAGGTGAAAGCCAAATTTCTCAGCATTTCGGTCAACGGTTAGGTAACTTTCAACCGAGGCCCCGAGTGACAATAAAAGACCTAGTCACAGGTAAATGGGAAGGCCCTAAGGACTTAATAACCTGGGGAAGGGGCGATGCTTGTGTTTTGACAGACAGAAGACCAAGATGGGTCCCTTTGCGGTGT
>VWPW01023356.1:0-44445 GCA_013389825.1 Crypturellus undulatus
TTTTTTTAATTCCTCTCTCCCTGGTGCTCTCTGCATGCTCCATCCTGGAGGAATACAGACCTGGGCAAGGGCAGGACTAACACAGGTTTTGTGCCTTACTTCCCCCACAGAGTCATTAGCCGAGCCCAAGGACTGAAGCTGGTGGTGGAGACGCTCATGTCATCCCTGAAGCCCATCGGGAACATTGTGGTCATCTGCTGTGCCTTTTTCATTATTTTTGGGATCCTGGGAGTTCAGGTGAGTCCCCTTTAACCCTCAGCACCTCCTCCCACCACCTTCTTACCCCAATCATCCTACAGGAGGGTTAGGCCTGGGGTATGAGGCACTATCAGAAAGTGGTGCTGTTCAGGGAAACAAAAATCTCACTCCTGTTCCGTGCATGAAGTAGCAGGGAACATCTCCCTCCACCTTTCTTCTAGGTTTAAACCTGTGGGGAGATAGAAATTCTCAAAGCTGAAACCATCAGTTTGTAAAATATAGAGAAAATCTGACCTGGAGATTCATTCAGGATCCTGACAGTTCTGCAAGAAAGCTTCAGAGATAGAGATTTCTGAGACTGCTCAGCACTAGCGCTGCTAGCAATACCCTCAGTCCCAGGAGTGCAGGAATCCGGTGGGAAAAAAGCAGCAGAGTTTCCAATACAATTGGTTTCTCATTATCTGAAGAGGAGAGATTGTTTTGTATGAATTTTCTGACACACCAGTTATTTCTTTCTGAAGTTTATCTGATCTGTCACAACCAGCTTTGGAAAGCAGCTCTGTTTTTCTTTGCTTTGGAAAGGTGTCTTATGTAATATCTTATACTAATATACTGTTTAAATAATAAATACAGCATTGAAAATAGAGAAAAAAATCATACTATCCATAACTGTCTAAGCGGATAGATGGGCTTAGCAGTACAGCACAGCAATACCCATCCATTATACTAAACAGGTTCATAAAACTAACCATATTCCATAAAACGGTATAAAACTAAGACAAGGGAAAATTTATGCCAAACAACAAAATTTGCAATATGCTCTTTGAATTTCCTTCCTGCTAATTGTGATTGCTTTCCCTAGTGACTTGCAGTCTTAAGTTAAATTGTCACGACTATTGATGTGCTTAAGCAGTAGCTACAAGTACAACTGATCCTGTATTCAGGATGCAAAATCTCAGTTAATATTTATGTCTAATTAGGTACAAGATAAGGGCCATAACTATTGCTATAAAAAGAAAATTATGTCTCAAAATTGCAGTGGGTTTTCCCTGTAAATACAAGCTGGAGATAAAACTGCAGCTCGTAGTTTTTATGTCATTAATATCCAGACTCCCAGGTTTCTAATGATGTATCCTTCAAGCAAGACTTTTTATTGTAGAATACGGCCACACATTAATAGTCATTAATTAGACTTAAGAAAGAAATTAATAAGGAAATGACACTAAGAAACATCGGGTCTTTCAGAGGTGCTGAATCTCTGCAGCTCCAGTTGAAGAGCAGCCGATGAGCTGCTTCCTTGCAAATTGAGCTTTGTATTTCCAACCCCATTTAATAGCTGTGTTACTGCTCCCATCTGACTGGCATTACAGTCCAGCTCCTAGAGAAATTGTATTTATAGACAATATATTAAAATCAGTTGTTTACCTTCCTGCTTAATTAAAACTTTTAGGTCTGTGAAGACTATATCTCCCCAGCCTGCCTTACACACACTCAGTGCTTCTCTATGGGAAGACCAGGGGATATGTTTCTTCTTCCATGCAGAAGTTTATGATCGTGGAGTGGTGATTAACTTTGCATGCCTGGAGAACCTCCTTCTGTTGCTGTTGATTCCTGAAGGAAACCCACGGAGTAATAACGTGGGTTTGCCGTGTTCCCTTTTTTTATTTGAAGTGATATTCGTCTTGAACAACAGATCAAAAACCATCAGCATCTTTTCTCCATATACCCAGGTGGTGTTTAAGGAGCCTGAAAGAGCAGGTTGCCGTCTTCCCTGAACAGGGATAGCTAATGTCAATAGCTTCTGTCAGCAAATAAAACCCGATTTGTTAGATGTCTCAGGGGCTCTGATACCATCCGTTCTGCTAGCATCAATCAGGCTGTCTCGAGCAGTAATCATCCCCTGCCTCGTGCTCTCCCATGTGCGGGAAGTACCAGCTCTGGAATTAAATACATGGAGACTTATGTCTCTCTCGCAGGTCTAAGTTAGGAGTTAAGTCCCCAGGAGCATCATCTCTCCTGATTCACCCCAAAGGCAACAAGGTCAGGATAAGGCACCGGCCCTAGCCAGGCCTGACTCCTTGAGGAGGAGGCACAGGGAATATTTCCGCAGCCTCCCACGCTGCCTGCTCCTCATGACGGGTGGAAAGCAGCCTTCAAGAACAGAGATTGAGCGCAACCAGCAGATTGATTGCCCTGCAGCTAGATTGACAGCCCTGCAAACACTAACCTGGACTCGCCAAGCAGCCCGACATCAGTATCCAAGAGTCGGCTTCGCTCTCACGAGTCCCCTTTTGACCTGTAGGAAAAAGAGCTTACTTCCAGCACTGTGGCTCGTTAGTGTGGCCTTTTCTCTGGTAGCAGAGGGCCCCCATTACACTTAATTTGTCAGCAGCTCTTGAAAGTAGCATCGTTAAGGGGGCTGAGAGTCGCTGGAGTCATTCCACATGTCATGAGAAGCCATTAAGCGGTCTCAGCTATTAGCCTGGGCTAGACTCGAACCTGCGACCTAGAAGCAAAGGCCTCTAGGCCGGTCTCAGACCGCTGAACCAGACAACCTAATGCTCTAGGTGGGTGTCCTAAATGATGTGAAATCATGTATTTGCTCATTAGGTACATGCTCTACAGGCTGCTCACACTTAATAACCCACACAAATGAGGCTATTTCCCGTAACTTATCTGGTCTGTGTGGGCAGGACAGAGTGTCCCATGAGAAATGTCCATTCTCTGCAGAGAAATCCTGGAGATTGAACTCTTATGTTTCTGTTCTTTGTGTATTTTGCAGCTTTTCAAAGGGAAGTTTTTTATCTGCCAGGGGGAGGACACCAGAAACATCACAAATAAATCGGATTGTGCAGAAGCAAGCTACAAATGGGTCCGGCACAAGTATAATTTTGATAATCTCGGCCAGGTATTAATAGAATGGTAATCTGCTTCTTTGCTCCTTTACCTCCTTGACTTTAAACCTATGCATTATTATCCCAAGGGATTTTCTTTCAGGGCACTACCAGTCTCAGTAAATATTCAGTTCACATACACAACACTGTCTCCGTAAATCCCAAACGTAGTGTTTCCATGCTGGCATACACTGCTTTTTTCAGAACAGAACAAGCACACGTGGCTTCGTGGAGTACTTAATTGCTTCACCACTACATAATAAACCCAATATACCTTGCGGAAGGACTTGTCTAATAGAGACGGACACCTTCAAACGTCTCTGCAAGGCAGCGTCATTTTAGCAGCGTGGCAGGGACTAATTAGTAGGGAGCAGTAGAGACCTGGAGGGTGAAAATGAAGCTGCCTTTGTGTTTGGCTTTATGGTTTCTGAATTAGCACTCACTGCTGAACCAGGCTTTGACATTGACAGGTTATTGCTGCTAGGGCAAACCTTGGGCATCAAAGTTTCCCATTATTGATGAGGTAATGATAATTCCTCAATAGGAAAAGGGCAAAGAGTAGTAAAATATTACAGGCAAATAAACCTAGTGCAACTATGTGTAACCTTTTGTCCATGTATTTGTAGGCCCTGATGTCTCTGTTTGTTCTGGCCTCCAAGGACGGGTGGGTGGACATCATGTACGATGGCTTGGATGCTGTTGGAGTTGACCAGCAGGTACGTGCTGCTAAAGTCCTGTAGGCGTTGAGTTAACAAGTGACACTTTAGCTTCTGTTTTGCAAAATGCTGTCAGTCTCCACAACCAGACTGCTTAGAGGGTTGGGGTTGAGGCTGCTTGTTAATGTAAGTTGTGAGACATGACAGAGAGTCAAGTAAACGGTCTGGGTTTGGACCTAGCCTTGGTATGGTTCTTCTGTACTCAAAGTGCCTTGAATTTTGGGAGCGTTTAATCAAAATGTCCTAGAGGACTCTCATTTTCTGGTAGAGTAGAGCACTATGGACCCTTCAGGAGCCTGTGGTCCTGCTTTAAAGACTGTAGATCTCGACACTCCATTTGTTTCCATTTTCCTGAGATTTCATTGACATTTGCCATCCTTCACTTTGCAGCCAGTGATGAACTACAATCCGTGGATGCTCCTTTACTTCATCTCCTTCCTGCTGATTGTGGCCTTCTTCGTTCTCAACATGTTTGTGGGTGTCGTGGTGGAGAATTTCCACAAGTGTCGGCAGCACCAAGAGGAGGAAGAAGCCAAGAGGCGGGAGGAGAAGAGGCTTCGTCGGCTGGAGAAAAAGAGAAGGAGTAAGGAGAAACAGATGGCTGGTCGGTAGTCTTTCCACATCTTTCTGAGTCCTGCTTGACCTTCCACGCAATCCCCTTCTCCCTGCCCTCCCTGCCTAGTGTCTGGTGATCATTCTTCTCCCAAAAGCATGTCCAGCTATGAAATTTGCATGAAGGAAATAGCGCCATTTTAGGCTAAGCAAGGAGCCATGGAAGCCTTTTTAATGGCTGCGTGATTTGCAATGACCTTTTCATTGGAGGTTATTTAAATTAAAACCTCTCAAAAAATCAAACCTGGAGCTTCTTGGATAGCAGAGCTCAATATTACACAAATAGTGACAACTGCAAAGATCAGCAGTGCCGGATGGCACCATAAATCTTCTGAGTCATGAGCACTGTTGCTGATAACTGGATTCACTATTTGGTTTATTACAGCCTTGTAATGCCACAGTGATGTTACCTGTCCCATTTATCAAGCAGGTTTATTTATTGGCACAGTAGCACCACTGCTATTCAAGTATGTAATAAAATAATGGAGCCGTCTCATTCTAGTAATGCTTAAAAACCCCTTAGAGATACCTATCGATGTATTTGCTTGAGAAATACAGATTAGAGGAAAAAAAAAACACAGTGGAGGAGAGTAACTAATTAAACAAAATGTCATTGATGCAAATTGAACCAAGCTCCAAAACTCACCGTGCCAACTTGCAGCCCTACCTGGAGGAGGCTTTAAAGGTGAAAGGATGCTACGCCTCCACTTTGTCAAAAATCTCAGACCTGACTTTTCTTTTTGTTCCCTTTTTTTTTCATTTGGTTGAAAAAGTAAGAAATAAGTCAGCCAGAGGCCTCAGGCCAAGGTACTCTTCTTCGTCTTGCATGTTTCTCTTCTGACCGACCTCCCTCCGCTGCCCTTTGTGTCCATCGTCGCACTCCTTCCCTCCCCGTGCAGTCTGCCTCCCGTTCTCTCCATTTCCCCTTTCACGTCTCTTCTCTATCTTTGACAGACCTCGGTACTGTTTAAGAGGCTCTCTGATCACGTGCTTGTTCTGAACGCTGGTAATACCAAGTCTGTTTTACTTTTTTGAATGGTCCAAAAGGTGTTTATTGTGCAACAGGCTTAACTGTGCAACCACATAACGCACGTGTGTCTCAGCCTCTCTCGGTGTAGCACTTAAGCACCACTTTCCCTGGCTTGTGTCTTTAATTTCCATCAGCCTTGCAGGTTTGATTAGGAGGTATATTCATAGCAGCCTCTCGGTGTCAAACTTGGGCGTATGCCCAGGGTCTGGCTTGCTCAATACGCAACGGAAAGACTTCCCTCAAGAGTGATGCAGGACATTTAAGACTTTTTTTCTCAGTTAAGTAGGATACAAATTGAATAAATTTCTTTATTTTTCACTTCGAGGCAATACCTGGAAAGCTCTTTTGGCCAGTCTAATTTACCCAACTCGTTTTCAGACAGATGATTGAGAAAATGCTCTTGAACACTGGATAGAAAGATCTCTGTTCAAAGTTTCAGTTTTGGAAAGCAGGCGTTTCCTTAGAAGAAAAATAGACATTTAGTTATTATTAGTGACCTCAGTTATAATGGTAGCAGAACTGGATGAAGAAAAGACGTGAGGCCGGGCAATTTCCCAGGGGGAAGAAGTCACAAGCCATCCTTGGAGATGTAGCTATTCATTCAGTTCTATGAAATGTCTAATTAAAGAGGCAATAAACAGCTATTTTATTGAGGATCAAATATTGCTGACTACTCAGTCTCTATAAAAACCTTTCAAGAGCAAAACATGAAGCCCTCCAAATCACTTCGGAACTGTTTTTCCCAATTCATGTTCAGTAAAATGTTGATATTAATTGACCGTGTCCAGTTTTGCCCTGGGAGATGGCAGATGTTGTTGCTTGGCTTCGTTCTGCGTGGTGGTAACTAGCCTCTGAGACCATGATTAGAGCTTTGATCTTGCCAGCAACTGCACGGGGGCTCCCTGCCATCACCGGGATAGCCTGACGCCTCCCTCCCTTCACCGGGATAGCCTAATCCCAGGCCAACCCGGTGAAGTCCATTTTTGCATAAAGGTCTAACGGGTTGTGTGGTCATTTTTGTTCATAGACTCTTCACACGCAGTTGCCCCATGGGACACCTAAAAACGAGAAGAACAGGGGAGGGTCCAGTGCAGTGAGGTCTAGGCCAGCGCAGGACCCGTCGCCGTAAGGTGCGCCGGCCCAGCGGGATGCTTTGCTCTACCTCAGGTCCAAAGTCCATCCTTGAGAAACAAGCATCTCCTCCTCCGTTATCGTCAAGCCAGGGCGTTCTCCGGGATCCCTTGGGCCCACTTGTACGTGGGGAAAAGCACAGGAGCCCTTCGTTGTACGCCAGAGCTTCCCGACGTCCCCCCACACCAGGAGATGCGAGGAGAGGAGGCCACGAGGAGATGCTGGTGGTAGAGGCAGTGCAGAGCTGAGGAGAGAGCGCGAGACGCAGCCACCGCTGCAGGGGAAGGGAAGTCTTGCCGCGTGTCCTGCCGGATGATTAATGCCGTTTCGTTCTTTTAGATCTAATGCTGGATGATGTATTAATGGAGAGCTCAGCCAGTGCAGTGCAAGGTACTGGGAAGTCGTCACGTCTCGTCCCCGTGAATGGCAGTGCTGTGTAACTAACGGCTGGCCCCACGGCTCGCGGGCGTCCCACTAAACCCTGTGTGTGGTGCAAAGCTCGTTCGCTTCCCTCCTGGCACACGCATCCCATTTTGAACTGCAGGCCCGAGGCAGGGCCAACACTTGCAGATCTTTAATTTCCACCTTGATCATATTTTTTTTTTCAGTCATTTTTTTCTGGTTTATGTTAAAAAGCTGTCAGAACTTTGTGCCTTTTTTTTGCCTTTTTTTTTTTTTAATTGTTTAGAGAATAATGACTGGGCTGTGAAATGGGTCCTGTATCATTCTAGCATTTGAAGCACAAGCTATAGGAGTCTGAATTGCCGCAGGAGTAGCCCTGAGGCAGGTGGTCTCGCTGAGGGAGATGATTTCTCCAGCCCTTGCTCCTTGCTTCATGAAGGCTGTGCTTTGGGAAAGGACAGGCTTTACCCTCAGTGTAAAACTCAGTATAGTGCAGAGCTCTTGTGCTTTAATGGAGAGATCAACCCACGCCGACCCTTGGTGCAGACCCAGGTTTTATCCTTAGTGCTGCCAAAGTGGTAAATTTCTCATAGAGACTCAAAGCTAGTCCGAATTTTTCAGGTTTCAGTTGCATATTCTACCAAAATTGCACAGCAAAGATATTGATGAGGCCAAATTTTTGTCTGCTTCTTCCAGCTCTCTATTCGTTTCCGCAGCCTCATCTTCCCACAGAATCATGAAGTTTCTCTTGTATCATCCGCGATTTGTCTTGTAAATCAGAGGAAATAAAGATGCCCCTTCACTTGCTTTCCAAGACTGGTGAGGCTGGACCAGCTGTGCCAAAAACTGCCCTGGATCTAGTCTGCACCTCCCTCTCTCCTTTCCCTCTGCCTGGTGATGCTCAGGGCTGCAAATCTGTCCCTTGCTTCTTTATTTTCGGAAGAGGCTTTGATCTGGCAAGCATTTTGTTTAATTCATAGCTTAAGAATATTAGCCTGAATAATTAAAGAAGTGCCGACATAGGAACAAATATAGCTGTAATTTTCAACCACGAAAAATGCTAGGAAAATGGGCCATTAAAACTCTCACCTGTGATGAAATTTCCCGCTCCTGGAGGCGGGAAGCAGGGCTCCATCATCTGTCACATCGAAAGGAGCTTGAGTGAATACAGATTTGCAAGAGGAGGGCTAACGTCTTCTTCTGCAGAGGGTAACACAGGGAGACAGAGGTTCCTGGTTTGTACGTATAAGGCCCCACTGGGAGTTGTCACAACATGCTTTGGTAAATCCCGACCCTCTTTCCCATTGCCATTCCTGTCTGTCTGCTTTCTTTGCCCTTCTTCTCGCTGTTCTGGTAGACCTGTCCTCTGCTGTGGCACGGCGCAGCACCCAGGGGCTGTGTTCTTGTTGCGTTTGGGGGTTGTTTTTTCTTTTTTTTCTATTTGGTTCTGAGTCCTCTTCTGTTCACACACAGTTACATCAAGTCTGTTTTATTTTATTGTATTTTTAATGCGTCAAACTCATCCCAGTCCCCCCCGTTATCCAGCGCAGGCTCAGAAAGACCCTCGTGGTTTGCCTTCAAAGAGCGGCCGATTGTCAGGTCTGGGCTTTGTGTTCCCTTTTGTTGCCTTTGCTTTGGATGCGGCGGCAGGGACCGTGCCCCGCTGCTCCTCGGGCACCCGAGCGGGAGAGCAGAGAGGTTCCTTGCTCGACGTGGCCGTCTGTGACGTTAGGGACTCGATTCCGGCTGGTGCAGATGACCCTCCTGCAGCTCGGGGAACGAGCTGAGGTGGCAAACCCCAGACTTTCCCACGTCTCTGCACTTACAAAGGGCTTCTTTTCTCTCTATGTGAAGATAAGATGCGGTATTGTGTGCCTGTGCTCTAGCCTGGTGCTTAGCGAGATACTATAATTTTATTTTTCCTTTTGCTTTTTTCTTATTTCGATCTACATTCTATCACAAATGGAAGCTTCTCAGTAGAAATAATTTATCATTTTCCATTTTGCCTTTCTTTTTTCTTTCTTTTTAATAAACCCATTCAGTACAATAAAAGCCGAGTAAAAAGCCGTGCTTAAATATGAAAGTTCCTTCAGTGCAAACTACTTTTTTAACCTAATAATATTCTTGGTACCGTTTGTAAATCCAGCTGCGTCATGGGCCCATTGCTCACCAGGTTGCTGCTGTCCTCGGGCTCCGCTCTGAGCTGCTAAGCAGTTAATTCCCTTATTATAGGAGAAGGGAAAAGAGGGGGGAGACCGTAATGGAATTGTCCCACTCTTACGAATTCCAATTTCCCGTGCCCGCACGGCTCCAGCTGAAAAGTGACGCGGGGGAAAGTGGCAATTTCTCTGCTGACAGAGCTATATTCGGCGCCGACCGGGCGCCTTGAGTGACAGACCCATTTTGGAGCCGCACGCTCGCCCGGGCAATTGCGCTCGATGGGAAGAGGCGCCTTCTCCTGCGGACTCTGCAGTGGCACCGGAGAGACCTCCGAGTCCCAGCCAGGGCTGCTGGCCAGCTGTGCTCTGCCACTGGCAGGGCCAACACGTGTGCAAGTGTCCCCGTTCTGCTGGAAATGTGGAGAAATCCCGCTGTGTCCAGCAGAAGCCTGTGCAAAGGCACCCAGAGCAGGCTGTGAAATGCCACGTGTTCGTTCTGATCAGCGGCGATGGTGGGTTCCTCTCCCAACCGGCGTGTGACAAGTGTAACTAACCAGGTGAAGAGGACACGGAGCCTCCGGCTACCTGCGGGAGGTTCCTCTGCTCCTGCAAGGGAGCCCTTTGCACCCACAGCCCTGCGGGATGCTGTGGAGGGGAGAAGGGACAAGGAAACCGCTGGAGCCGAGAGCCCTTAATGCTCAAGTGAGAGCGAATGCCCATACCGGAGCAGCAGCAGCAACCTCAGACCACCCCTTCCCAGGACCAGCGGGGACTCTGCAGCCAGTTCTGGGCAAACTGCAAATCCTCACCCATCTGGAGCCCAGGGTTGATCAGTCCGAGCTAGTTTTCTCCAGTGTAACTCCTATGAATTGGAGGAACCTCTCCCACTCCTGGCCTCCAGCCCCAGTGAAGCAGCTTGATTTACATCCCGTTTACCAGCCCGATATTTCGTAGTGGGCTTTTGCTGTATTTCCCCATCTTCTCACATCCTCATTCTGCCAGCCCTCCTTTCTTTTGTTTCTTTGCTTTCCGACTCTTTCCTTTAACCCGCTGTGTGCTGGGAAGCCAGTTAACCTCGCCAGTGATAACCGAGACTAACCCGGAGCTCTCGTTGTTCTTGCCACAGTGTATTGTAACAGTACAGTCATGTGGTGTTGTGTTAGTTGTGAAGTTCACCACCTGGAGCTTAACAGATGTCTGTATTTCCCAAGATGTTGGTATTGTTGAGATCTTTATTGCAATAACTCTGGACGAGGCTGTGTGATAGGGGGCACGGACTTTGCACCTGGGTGATTATATATGAGTAATACCTGATTTAATATGCAGGACCTGTGCATCGTCTTAATAATCTGCATTTATATAATGGCCAGAAAAGCACTTTGGGTGCTCAGAAAGTTCCCTGCCCACCTAGATACAGTCGCTAATTATCCGTGGGCCTCGGACCGCATGCTATTTCTGTTTGTGGCTCCTCTCGAGGTAATATCTGTATTGCACTAACACGCATGGCTGGCATGCAGGGAATGGAGAAGCGAGTGGTGCTATGATTCATAAACAGGGTTGACAAATCCCTTCTTAATAAAGTTAATGGTGAAGGATGACACGTTCGCGGGTGCTAATTTACTGAGGTTGCAAGCGCGGCTGCGACAGCAGCGCCCGGCTCCCGTCCAGGGAAGCGTTTGGCTGTGGAAAGCAGCGGATACGTGCGGAAGGCTGGAAGCAGCCTGGCCGTTTGGGAGAAGGGGGATGCAAAAAGGGAAAGAGCCTTTGCGGATATATGAGCAATTAACAGCCCTGCTTATAAAGTCATGCACTACCTAATCCAGGTGCAGGATCTCTGCACAGGAGACTTTTTACAACCTCTCTCTAAATCCTCTCTGTGTTCTAACCACGTCAGTGCTATTCTGCAGGATTTGGAATTACCTGTCAATCAAAGCTGAGAAAAAAAAAATGAATTCCAGTGTAATTATTCATAAGTAAATCCACTGCAAGAAAAGGCAGAAACATTGACATTTTTCTTTTTGAACGTGAATTATACGTAAACGTAGAAGAAGCAAGTGATCCAATTACGATGGTGTTTCTTTCGGAGATGATAAGTTGGTTCATAAAAATAGGTCCTATTCCTAACTTAATTGTATTCAAACATTTTAGTTAATTTGCTACTCATAATTTAGCATAATGCGATCGAGATATCTTGACTTTATGGAGATTTATGCAGACTCCGAGATATCTGACAAAGTCTTATGAGTGAGTCAGCAAGCTCCCAGTCTGCCTTTTTTTTTCCTTTTTCTTTTTTTTTTTTCTGTAAGCACTCAATAGCTTCAGCATTAAAATTCATTTTATAGACCTTTTCATCGATATTGTGCCTTAGCCCTCCGGTAGAGATCACCTGAAGCACACTGCAGATCAGAAAGTGAATATTAATACTGCCTTTTCTTTTATGACGCTGAAAGAGAAGTTTGGAAGTTCCAAAGCCCTCCAGAATAAGCTGCTAAAGGATTTGTCTCTCTGGTCCCTGGGCTGGAGGGGAAAAGTCTGTCTCTGTGGAAAAACAAAACTCTGATTTTTCCGGATTCTGTTATGAAGCCGGGAACACAAGATACCATTAAATCTATGGATCTGACTGCAATGTCATCGGCTATTGACAAAGTGAATTCTATTTCCAGGCAAAATTTAATCTTCTAAAATTAGTTTTCCCTCTGGGCAGCCCAAACCTGTGCTTTGTGGCTTTGTTCTGCCCAACTTTTTGCTCAGAGTAAAGTATCAAACCGTACATTAGCTCGGCAGCACTAAATATCAAGCCGTGGAATTCTTACAGCTCAATAATTTTCATAACCAGTTGATCATCTAATTATGAGAATAATATTATACTCTGACATATTCAAGACAGTCCTTTCCACTTCAATCTGCATTATAATGCCTCCTTGAAAATTGTACTGAATTACATACTCAGCCTTGGCATTTCCTCATTAGAGATTAGGTGAGTAAATGAGTTTATCTCCAGGAACATTCGGGGTCTAAAGAGCACATGTCATCCCTGGCGCAGCGGGAATGAGTTGAACAGCGAAATCTATACCCCGATAATCGCGTATGGAAGGAGGATCATTATTTTCTAATCGCAAAGGCTGCCTGATCAGTTTTCCTTGGTATTTTTATGGGCCGTTTCTCAGGGCTCTGACAGTCGAAGTGGGGAATTTTGTTTTCTCTGCAGTTTACGGCAAAAAGCATAATTTGGTTGTATTACTTTTCTCTCAAAGCAGAGCGCTAATGGCATGCCCTGTATTTTTAAGGCGTTGTTAGGAAAAACTTTCCTCGGCATCTGACCGTTGATTGGCCTTTCAGATACCTTGGGGATATTTTAAGAGCGGCACCAACAAAAATTGTGGTTTTAATTTAAATTAAATTAAATTTAGATTTCTGCACAGCGAAAGCGCTCTTTAGCAGCGCAATAAACCCAGCTCACCTCATCCCTGATGCAATAAGGCTGAGTATACTGCATGTCTCACTGAAGATGTTTAATGGATATTAGATGATGGGAGCCCAGCTGTGTATTAACTGGTAATGTGCCAGAAAGAAGGGGAAAAAAAAAGCCAGAATTTTTCTGTAATCGGTCTCAAGTTTATCATCTTTGGCGTCCGGAAAGCAAGGGTGAATTGAGCACAGGGAGATGCAGGGAAATGACTTGATGTGCCTCTCCGCTCTTGTCCTCCGGCTCTAGAGGCGCAGTGCAAGCCCTACTACTCCGATTACTCCCGCTTCCGCCTCCTGATCCATCAGATGTGCACGAGCCACTACCTGGATCTGTTTATCACGGGCGTCATCGGCCTCAACGTCATCACCATGGCCATGGAGCACTACCAGCAGCCCAAGGTACTGGCGAGGGGGGATCCGGCGCGACGGGGTTCCTGAGAGGAGCTCGGGACGGTTTTGTCATCCCGTGGTTTTCGGTGCCCGGGTCCTCACACCTCTCCCTTCTCAATGTGCAAGCTGGCTGCTTTGGAAGTGAGGATAGAATCCTAGACTCACAGAATGCCTAAGGTTGGAAGGGCCCTCTAGAGGTCATCTAGTCCAGCCCCCCTGCACACGCAGGGCCACCTAGAGCAGCTGGCACAGGGCTGCATCCAAGTGGGTCTTGAAGATCTCCAGAGAAGGAGACTCCACAACCTCTCTGGGCAGCCTGTTCCAGTGCTCTGTCACCCTCACTGTCAGGAAATTTTTCCTTAAGTTCCTGTGGAACTTTTTATGCTTCAATTTGTGGCCATTTCCTCTGGTTCTGTCAGTGACCACCAGTGAAAAGAGGCCAACCCCATCCTCCTCACTGCCTCCCTTGAGGTACTTGTACACACTGACCAGGTCCCCTCTCAGCCTTCTCTTCTCCAGGCTGAACAGGCCCAGCTCCCTCAGCCTCTCCTCATAGGGCAGATGTTCCAGGCCCCTGATCATCCTCATGGCCCTGCGCTGGACTCTCTCCAGCCGCTCCACATCCCTCTTGTACTGGGGGGCCCACAACTGGACACAGTGCTCCAGATGTGGCCTCATCAGGGCTGAGTAGAGAGGCGGGATCACCTCCCTCGACCTGCTGGGGTAGGAGCACCTTTGTGTGGGGAACTGGGAGAGACCAACTCTGAAACTGCTCATCTGATCAAACCCCCTCACAAAGAAGGGGAAAAGAAGAATAGAAGAATTTGTGAAATCTCTCATTTTGCAAAGGTCTTTCTATTTTTCCATGTCCCATACAGGCTAATTTTCACAAGCAATGGAGTACATGCCTCGGCTGGGCCTTAAACTGTATTTCAGTATATTAGTGAAAAAGGCTCCTAGGTCCTGGGCATGTACTGAAAATAAAACATCCTGTCCTGGGATGTCAAGTCGCTTGTGCATAAGAATGAGATGGAAATAGCTGCCTTTGCCATATAACTTGTACTTATTTTTATTAGCCATTTGCAGAATGAATAAATATAAGACACAACAGAAGGAAATATTCTTTAATACTAGACAGGACTTGAATACTTAATGTAAAAAAGAAACCAAAGCAAAGGGGAAAGTAGCCTCCAGCCTGTCATAAAGAAGCCAAAAAGTGAAAGGGCACAAGCCCAATTTATTTTTTTTTCTGTTCAGGTCACCTTTAAATACCCTGGAAGGCTCATTGCGTGATTCAGTCATTTGGTGATGAAAAAGGTTGTTGGCTAAGGAGCCGGTATTGGAATTGCTCTAGGGCAGGCGTCTTACCACAGCCATTTTGCAGCTACATTTTCTCTTTTGTTATAAAAATGTTGGGCAGGCTTTTGTTTTTAATTTTCTTGAGGAAAATAACATTTTGTCTCTAAGCCTCTGGTATGCAGCATCTGGGTAATAACTCCAAGCTCGGGCTGTGCTGAGATGACATTACGGTTCCTCTGCCGGGAGTCGGGCACATGTTTGAGTGCGTGCATCAATCAGCGCCCCAAAATTGCCCCAGATGGGGTAGCCGATGGCTCTGATCCTGCAGATGCTTAAAAGGCTGAGTGTACCACAGGGCTATACGTCAAAACGGATGTTGGTTCTATAAGGGGGCTACATGGGGCATCTTGCAAGTGAGCTCCCTGCCNATCAAAACGGATGATTTTTCAGGATGTTGGTTCTATAAGGGGGCTACACGGGGCATCTTGCAAGTGAGCTCCCTGCCTGGGATCTGCTGCCGTCCTGGAGAGGAAGAGCCCCTGGTGCCATATACAGCCATATCCCAGCCCCGAGACGCCTGTATTGAAGCAAAGCGGTGCCACCTGCAAGGGGCAGAGTGGGAACATCCAGGGAATTCAGCTCTGCCTGCCAGGATACCCATCTTGGATAGCAAAGGACAGGCTATGCCATATAAAACCATGGAGCCAGGGCGCATGCAGCCCCCGGGCAGCCCCCAGCCCTCACAGCAGCGTGTGAGTGGCCTGGAAATCACCTTTCCGCAGGGAGCACGAGGGTTTTGCGATCGCTGTCCCTCACCTAAGCAGTTTGCGGGACTCAAGTCCCGCTTTGGGTTTGTGTCACCTCCTGTGAGTTATATCAGCTGCGCTGGGGCCAGGCGGTAATGCCAGCTTGGCGCTTTCTGAAGAACTGGGCCTTTTCTCGGGGACATTATTCATCCCGAGAGAAGCCACAGTTGGAGCCTTTGGTTTCTTGTTACAAAATGAGTAATGCTGGTGAAGGGAGGAGAGGGCAGGTTTGCTGGCAGCGCAGCCCCTCGCGGAGCTGCCGTCTCACCTCGCGCTCCATCCGCGTTGCAGATTCTCGATGAAGCCCTGAAGATTTGCAATTACATCTTCACCGTTATCTTTGTCCTCGAGTCTGTGTTCAAACTGATTGCCTTCGGCTTTCGTCGCTTCTTTCAAGACAGGTAAAAAAATAAAAATAATAATAAAAATTTTTTAAAAGGCCAAATCTGGGCTATATGGGGCAGCAGGTGGGTTGCTGAGACGAGTGGCCACAGTTGTTGGTCTGGGACCCCTGCAGCTCTTCTGAGAGCTACTAGTTAATCTCTGAGACCTGTTTGTGACTGGAACCAGGGTAGGTGAGCGATGGGGAGGTGACTGGGGAGACGATGAGGCCTGAAGGAGTGTGACCTGCAGGGATTTGGCCCTTGGTGGGGGACAAAAAAAGAGCGAGTCCCATGGTGAGCGCCCGAGTCTCTTCTCGCCACCAACTTCCAGTCCCGATAATCACAAGGACCTACTGAAGTGACAAGATCTGTGCCGCAAGAGACACCCTGGTCCTGAGCAGGCTGTGGGTTTTCTCACTGCAAGAGCAGCTAATGAGAAAATTAAAATGACACAAATGAAAGAAGGAACCTCTTTTTATGAGGATGCTGAGCAGCAGATGAAATTACTTCTTTCTGCATAGTTTCACTCTCTTACCTCACAAATAGGAATTTTATGTCTTTGGTAAATCTTTCTCCTCCCATTTTCACCTCCTCCAAGGTTAATAGCAAGAGAACAGGATCAGATATGAGTTATTCAGCTCTATGGGGTAAATGGTCCCACTCATCCCCTCCATAATCCGGATTCTGACATCCTTATGGATTCATGCATCCTTAGCCTTTTCCTTTGCCCAGTGTGATTTTTTTTACAAGGATTGGGTATGGGTCTGCTTCTTTCTAGGGCAAATCTCCTGCTGAGGTCCGTGAATGTCATTTCTAGAATTGGCCAAACAGCTAATGCACAACCCGCCTGGAGCTCTGCAGTCTCTGGGTAGAAAACTCTGCCCTGCATTTGCTTTTGCTTCCCCTCTGTCAAGAATATCTTTGGAATTAGCTGATTTTATAATACATTATAATGCGCTGTGTTAGTTATAATGATTTCATAACATAACTGCTTTTGTATAATACCCTCAGAAAAAATGCTGCAGATTCATTTGAGTGTTAGCACCATTGAAATGCCTGGAATTCAAGTGAAACAAGCTACCTCCCGTGGCCAACTTCTTAGTAGATGTTAAACTTCACTTTGTGTCGTCTCCAGATGGAACCAATTAGATCTGGCAATTGTGCTGCTGTCTATCATGGGTATCACTCTGGAGGAGATTGAGGTGAATGCTTCGCTACCAATTAACCCCACTATTATCCGAATCATGAGGGTTCTCAGGATCGCTCGAGGTGAGAGGAGTAAAGTGGAAGTGGTTTTTGCTTGAGGTGCGCCGGGTTTGCAGCAGGAGGGAGTTAAGTGTTGGGAAACGCTTCTGCGGTGCATCCCCATCACCAAGTGCATAGTTCTGGCATCAGCAATCTGCAAACAAATAAAAGAACAATAGGGGAAAATACTTGAGAGGAGCCAAAAAGCTGAGCCAGCCGCCTGTGCGTTTCTATCTTGAGGGAGTTGAAGACCAAGAGCGTAGGAGAGAAAGGAGAAATAGCTGTGGCCGTATCTTTCAGAAACAAGCCTGGAAAAGTATGCGAGTCAAGTCAGGGGCGTCTTAAGCAGGGATTACAGAGCACACGCTAGAGTATATAGGCTTTAAAAGACAAACATCTAATATATTGCATTTCCCGTGGGACTTTACATATTGTCACTTTGTGACAAAACGTGCCTTGTCGCTCTGCTGTCCCCTCCGAAGGGTAGTGGCACCCGCCAGAGCGGAGCTGCCAGCTGCCTTCGGGGCTGGTTCTTCAGAACTGAGCGTTTGGGGGCCCGAATGACGTAGATGCAGAATGTGAGTGCCCAGGCCCTTGCTAAACGGCTTCCAGGCCTTCCTGGAGAGCAGGGCTGTGCTCTGGGGCATCGCTGCTGATTACAGCCCCCATCTAAGCAAAGAAGGAGCTAAAGAAGAAATGAAATTGTTGCTGTGTCTCAGGGGGGGAAAATGCTTTTTTATTTTTTTGTTTTTCTGTGCATNAAAATGAAATAGTTGCTGTGTCTCAAGGGGAAAAATGTTTTTTTTTTTTATTTTTTTGTTTTTCTGTGCATTGGATTCCTTTCAGAATTAAAAATATATGCAGTTTCCAATTGGAAATGCAACCTTCTGGAAGGGATGTGTAAATCAGTTCCACAGTGAATCATATTGCAAGTGAGTAGCCTATAGAAGCAGGAATGAACCCGGGAATGAACTAACCAGAAGCAAGAGCAGGAAAAGGGACAGGTCTAGCATAGCTTACATGGGCAGAGGGCTTTCCCTAGCCTGCGTTTTGGCAGTAGACTCGAGATCCAAGCTGGAAATAAGCCTAACACGAAGCCGCAAAGCTGGTATAAAAGGCCACCAGTGGCTACAGATCCTCATAATTGCCAGCTTCAAAGCAGGCTGAAAGGGAACGTAGCTTTTTAAACCTCCCTGTTCTCCTCGGTGGCTGTGGACGGTGTCAGGCAAAATGGCCATTCTGATGTTCCCAGTGAGGTGTCAAATTGTCCATCTCGGCAAGAGGGAAGGAAAAAGCCAGACCGAACGATACCCCCTTCCCCGCGTCTCGGGGCAGGTGATGCTCTTATTCACGGGACTCTAATAGTATCCAAGCAACCGAGAGCCATGTCAAAAGGCCTGGCTCCATAGTGGCTAATGGAGAAGCCTTGGCGTGATTTCATGCTTCTCTTCCCATAATCCGTGGTGAGAGGGGCTGGCTTTGTGCCTCTCTGCTCCTGCTGCCGTTACCATGTTACCCCCGTGTTTTCTGCAGTGCTGAAGCTGCTGAAGATGGCTGTGGGGATGCGAGCCTTGCTGGACACCGTGATGCAAGCCCTGCCCCAGGTAACCTCCTGCCGTATCAAAAGGCATCGCGTCTGGCCCAGAGCTCATTTCTCACTGCAAAGGAATGCTAATCGTTTTATCTTTGCTGTCGTTAGAGCATCCCATTTCCCTTCAGAAGTTCACTCTGAGATACAGTCCTCACATTGAGGTCATTTTTCCCCTCAAGCGATTTAAGTTTTGGATTAAAGAATGCAGCAACAAACAGGTCTGGAACACAAAAAAAATAAAAAAAAAATTAAAAAAAAAATCAACGAATGTTCTTCTTTGTGTGTTTTTTTTCCCCCTGTCTTTTTCTCTTTCCAGGTGGGGAATCTGGGTCTTCTCTTCATGTTGTTGTTTTTCATATTTGCAGCTCTTGGAGTGGAGCTGTTTGGAGACCTCGGTGAGTCGTCCCCTCCTCCCGCGCGCAGGGGTGGCCGGGTGACAGGGCCGTGCCGGGGTCTGCGTCTCACGGGGTTCCTTGGTCTCTTGGTCTCGCAGAGTGTGACGACACTCACCCCTGCGAGGGGCTGGGCAGACACGCCACCTTCAGAAACTTCGGCATGGCCTTCCTGACCCTCTTCCGAGTATCCACGGGGGACAACTGGAACGGGATAATGAAGGTAAGAGACCCTATATCGGAGCTCTGGGTGCGATTGCTTAATCCAGAGCCATCCGCTCTACTCCAGGCCAGTATCAGAGAGCAGCGAGGACGTTCTTGCCCTACAGCTGCTTCACTTCGTTGTGCACTGGGCAACATCCCTAAAATTTCTTCTCCCTCCTGCCCAGCAGTGCCTGTGTTTGCAGCCTCTTGACATGTTCCATATATTCCCATTATTTCCCTGAGAAAGCAGCTTAAAACAAAGGGAAAAAATGAACTCATCTCTCCAGTTACATCAATCCAGTAACGTGCATTTGGTGTTTCTTTCTTTAAAAGTCTCTTATTGTCACTGGTATTTGTATTTGTTCCCTGGGAGAACCTGTGTTTCTGGAAGAGTCTCTAGCAGGAGGGCTCACTCCTGTGAAGGGATCTGCTCTAGGAACACACGGAGTTCAAGCTACTCGGAATGAACTGTGTTTCTGCTTGTTTGTAGCCCGAAGTAAATGTAAGGTAGCTAAAACTCATAATGAAAGAGCATTAACTCATTGAAAAGGAGCCCGCACGGTGGAGTAGCTGACGGGCAGCAACTGCGTCCTGCTGTGCCGGGATCTGTCCGTCATACTCTGCTGTATTAGGTCTCTAATCTGGTAAATTGATCGCTCTCTCCCTTTGAGAGTTTGGGAGTACCTGTGTGTAGGTGTCCGTGGTCACGCATCCCCATGAGCAATTTCCTTTGAGCCTTCATGTAGTGCCTAACACAGAAATTTTTGCCATTGTGGATGTGAAATTTGCCCAGACATCCCCGTGTGCTGCATGGAGAGAGAATCCATTCGAGTCAATTGACCAGAAGGCAGAACTAGGTCCTCTTGGCTAAGTGGCACCTCTTGGTGTTCCTCCATGGTTCTCTCCCTGTTTCCAGGACACACTGCGAGACTGTGACCAAGAGTCCACGTGTTACAACACTGTCATTTCACCCATCTACTTCGTCTCCTTTGTGCTGACGGCCCAGTTCGTCCTGGTTAACGTGGTCATTGCGGTCCTTATGAAGCACTTGGAGGAGAGCAACAAGGAGGCTAAAGAGGAGGCCGAGCTCGAAGCTGAACTGGAGATGGAAATGAAAACTATCGCTCCAGGCCAGCACAGCCCCTCGGACATCTTTGTTTGGACCGGCAGCAGCGGTGGAGAGAGACCTGAGAGCCCTCGAGGATGTGCCAATCCCCTGCAAATCAAGGTGGATTCTCAGCTCTCGTTAGTTTACCCTATGGTGAGAATCTTGGCTGGAGGGTGAGGAGGACTTGTCCTGCGTATTTGCGAGGGGCAGACATGCACGAGTCAGTCACGAGGGAGCAGTGTGTCCCGGGGTTGTATTCCTCGCTGTCTGTTGGTTAATTGCTGCAGGGTGTGGGAAGATGCTCCGAGCAAGAGACCCTAGTTGGTCTCCGTGCCACCACGACACAAATCTACTCGGGGTGAAGAGCATTGCGTTTGTTCTGGAGATGTCCCCAAGCCACCAAGACCAGGACTAGCTTCAAATTCGCTGTAATGCAGAGTCTGGGGTAGGCCCTTCGTGGAGGCAAAGTCTTGACTGCAGTGTGTTTGCTTTCCTAATGCAGACCATTAGCCACGGCATAAAAGAGGAATAAAGCTTGGCTAATCTTTGCTTAAGCATTAAATTTGCTTTATGCAACCTCAGTTCAAAATATGCCCCACAATCAAGCTTGTAAGAAAAGATTAATTAATTAGGGTAATCCAGAGGGGGCTCAAAGCTGGGCTCGCCGGAGCTGGTGGCCAAGCTCCCATCAGCAGGAGCAGAGCAGGAGCAGAGCTGTAATGTGGCAGCTGCGATGAGCTGTGACAAGGCTCTCCAAAACACAGTTTCTGAGTGAAAACTCCATTTGAGGAAGGAGAGGTAAGGTCAAGACCCAGATGGGCCCTTTGGGAGGGAACTGAGCTGGAATTATGCAAAAGGAACGGTCCAGCCTTTTTTTCCATCTTAGCAGAATGCAAATTGGGTTAAATTCTACATGGACATCATTAGCTTTTATTACATCATGATTTCACAACAGCAGATCTTGGCCTCTGCCTGAGGTGGACTAATGAGTATTCTAATGCATGAAAAACTCATTTATGATCTTTAGTCCAAGGGTGAGACAGAGTAAATCCCCATTTAAGCCTTCTTTCAATTCCTAAGCTACTGGAAATTTCTGGTGCTGTCAGGAGTCACTGATGTCTGAAATGGAGTCCAAGGCTGTTCCTTGGCACAGGAAAAGAGAGTTCAGGGCAATGTGGGGAAATCCAAGCTCATTACATCCTCTTACGAAGAAACAATCTGTCCCCACTTTTGTTATATATGTTAAGCAGAGTACAGGCAAACTGTCCTCAGCCCTGTTGTCCTACTTAAGTACTGAGGAGAAAACAATGAAAAAAAGTTTTAAAACAAACCCGTGAGAAGGACACAGCCAGCTCTTCATCCTATTAAGCAAGTCATTGAAGGTGGCATTGGGAAGGGTTTATGCTAGTCACAATTTCCAGAGCCTGTTTCTTGCTCTCTCACCCAGACAGAGTCCTTGAAAACCTGATTTTATTTCAAATCTTTCTTCTCCCAGCCAGAATCCTCTTGGTGAACCTGGTGTTTGAACACGATAGTAGAGGAATACAATCCCCGGGATGCGCTCCTGCAGGGTGGTGTGGGCAGCATGCTCTTTGGCTTGCCTGAACCCAGGGTTTGCAGTGTGCTGCCTGACTGTAACCACGGTCCTCATCTCATTGTACGTGCGAGGCACTGCCAACGTGGAAGGGGCAACTCTTAAGTCATTCCCATGCAGCCTGTGATAGGTAGAACCTTCTCGAAGTGATTTTCTGTTGTGTGTATTAAGACTCACTGCTTTGAAATTGGCCCTGAGAACTTAGGAAGCTCAACCCACAGCTGGCATCAATGCGTGTTAGCTCTGGGCACCTGCAGCCTTCAGGGACAGGAAACTCTTCCAGACAGGTTCCTTCAGTCCGTGTGACCCCCGAGTATGGATTTATGTGTGACATTCTAGGTCTTCTCGCTCAAAAATGGGTAAGGAAGAAGTGGGTTGTCCTGTAGACACTCTCAGCACCCAGTATCTCAGCACTGCTGGCATGGCCCTACGGCAGAGCTCGGATCCCAGGATAGCGGGTGCTGTGATGCCCAAAGAGGGGCCTGGAGGGGGAACATCACCGCTTCCTGGGGCAATTGGCGTTGGTCCCGTCTCTGCTGATGTCTGAGAACGCTTCCACTTCTGATGTGATATTACTGCACTGTTCTCTCTCCTCTCCTGCCTCACCTTTCCCTCCCTCTTGTTTCTGTTACTGCTGCTCTCCCTAAATGTTTCCGTCCTTTTTTTCTTCTTTTTTTTGTTTTGTTTTGTTCTCTGTCCCTCTCTTTTTCTCTCCTTCTGGCCCGCTCTCTCTTTCTGCATGGACACACCACCCCTCCTAGGAAAGGCACTTGTTTGATACCATATCACTGCTGATCCAGGAGTCTCTGGAAGGAGAGCTGAAGCTGATGGACAACCTGTCAGGCTCTGTGTGCCATCATTATGCCCTCCCCGCTCCCGAATATTACAACTCTGAGAACCAGGTTAATATTCCTCATTTCCTGCAAAGTCTCCGTCCAAACTCAGGTCGACCGAGACCTTTAGTAGCGAGTTAAAGTTCTTTGCTTTGTATAATTTAGTCAGAGGGATTTGAAGGATAAGTCATTTGGGCTTTTTTGGGAGGAGTCAAGTTAATATGTCATTGGTTTGTGATGTTGCGTATTGATGCAAGAGGAGGAGTAGAGATATTGAGTTTTCCTCTTCAACACAGCAAATCTAATGAGAAATTTCCTACTGTTTATGAGGGCTGTTGGGAAAAGGTATGACACGTTCTTCATCCTTCATGGGGTTCTTCTTTCTAACTTCTTGCTCTTAACCAGGGCTCCCAGGGAGCTGCAGAGCCTGGAGTACAAATGTGAGGGTTTTTTCCAAAGTAGAGCCGGAGAGGACAGGGATCATAAAATGATCTCAGTGTTTTCTGCTCACTTGGCACTGCCTGAAAATTCAGTTCCATGTAATTTTACTGAAGAGGCTTCTTGCAAGCAGGTCATTATAAACTAGATCTCCTTCTCTGATCTAAACCTGACTCGGAAGGTGAGGCAGCCCTTAAGGATGTGCTTAAACTAATTGCGTGTTCCAGGGCTTTCTTGAATAGGGTCTGTAGTATCCTTATTTAAAAGTATTCCACTTAGAATAAAATCCCTATGTTCTCATACATATTATTCTTTTGATCAAATATTTTCCCTAAATCGCAGCAGTGACCATAATAATAATTCAAACATACCATTTTTTTCTGCAGTCAGAATTGAGCAAACTCCCTATTTCTTGATATATTTTTTTCTGTCTAAAAATAGCAGAAGTTTTCGTGTTAAATCAGGGTGCTTATTTACGGGTTCACTGACACTCTAAATTATCCAACCCTGCGGTTCATTAGAGAAAAGGAACAAGCTTAGGTAAAATGAAATCCTACTGCAGATCTTTATATAGCAGAATAACACCTCTCCCTCTGATTGCTGTGTATCGCTTCTGCGGTTGAGGTCTCTGGAGCGCTCGGAAGTGTTTGTCTTCGAGATCTGTAAAGGGAGCGGAGATGGGAGCTGTGGCGGCTGGGGACAGTGTGAACCTCAGAGCGAGCTGGTTGGAAAATTTTTGACACAACATTTTTCACCACATAGTGCTGTTGCAGCAGAAATGTTTTGTTTTGACGTTTTCATAATGAAAAAATATAGCGTTCAAGTTTTCGATGATTTTTTTTCTTCTAAAAATTAAGCTAAACTTTTTTAATAATTAAAAAACTGCATAACCGATTGAATCAATTTCTAACAAAATGTTTCGATTGATTCGAACTCGATTTTTGGAGAAGGGAGGGATGGCAGGGGGTTCTTTTGCTTACGTTCTGGCTTTTCAGTTCTCAACATTTGTCATGTTTTCAGGCAAGTCAGGAATTTAGAGCAGCCTTGGGACTCGCTGAGAGCAACCTGATTAGCGGTAAGGGCTCCCAGCGGAGCAATTCCACCAGGCTGGAGCTGCGGATGTCCTCGGGGCTCTACCGCAGCCATTCCCCAGCATTCGGCGGCTCCGGACAGTCGGTCCCCATTGAGGATCGCCCTCCTCGTACTGGCAGCCTCCTCAGCTCTGCCCCTAGGTCCCCTTTGGGGACCCAGTGGGAAGCCAGGAGTCCCTCCAAAGCCCCATTGACAGTGGACAACCTCATAGAACCATTATGGTTGGAAAGGACCTTCAAGATCGTGACAGGAGGTATCAGACCCAAGGTGATGAGAGGGGCCCCAGCCCCTGATTTGTCTCGGCTGGAGCTCTGAGCCTGTCAGAGTTCACTCATCACCAGGTTTATTCAGCCCACTGAGGTCATTGCTAAGAGTGAGGAAATCCAACTCTTTGACAACTTACATACCACAGATCTGGGCCTCTGCAGTTTTTCTTGGAAGATATATTGCTGTTGAAAGGCTTTTGAAGCGTGTAAGATAGAAATACTACTTCTTCTAGTTTGAAAAACAGTCGTAAGAAACGGGAAACTAAAAGGAAACTCTTGGGACATGTCCAGACCAGGAGGCCGCTGCATATGATATCTTATAAAATGTTCTTTTCAGCACTGCTCTCCGGGGACACACCAGTCTCCCAGACAGATACCTGGGTGGATTTTAGGAAGACTGAACCTTAGCTTCAGAGTCAACATCCACCTCTGAGGTCCCTGAGAGCAGTAATTCTGCCTCGAACCATTCCCCTTTCTCTCCAAAGCCTGCAGTGATGTACTGCATCCCCTGTCAAAAGAGCTCTGTGCCAATGGAGAGATCTTTATCAGTTATCAGTTATCAGTTTTACTTTACTATGGTTAGCAAGGAAGCATTGATGCAAGAACCACACGTCTGTGCAGCGTTCACACTGCAATGCCCTGTCCCACTTCACACGAGCTTGCTGTGAGCCTGGGAAGCTGCTAGGGGCCAGATTTGGGGTGGCATTTGGACCGTAATGGTTGGAAGACACAGGTGGTATTTGGAGTAGGACAGTTGTCAGTGCTTACTGAGTCACTGAGGTCTCTTTCGCAGGCCCCAAAGACATGAGAAAGGCACTTGTTGACTTCAACTCAAGCCTCAAGTTCCCCAGTGCCACCATTTATCTCTCAGGACGTGACTTATGGTCATATCTGCCTCGCAGAGAGGGTGGAGGCTTCATAAGCTCCTGAGAAAGGCACCACGTTCCCTGCAGGGCCTCAGCAGCGGTGCCGGCGTTGGGGAATCTTCCAAGGCCTCGACCGAATTAGACTCGAGGCCAAGCAAACAGCGCGGTCACGGGGATAGGAACCACTAGGGAGAAGATTGAAGATCTTGAAGCCTCTTTTATGTGATCACAGGATAAATATCTTCAGTTGGAAAGTGGTTTTGCTTTTGCTCCCTCACCTAGACAGGAGGAAAACAAAATTCAATCCCCACATTACTGTGTGGTTTTAAACTCCCTTACAACTCATCAGCTAAGCATTTAAGTATGCCTATTCCCTGCCTTTTCATTTCTTTGCTATACTCGGTTTCCTTTAGGCTCTGCGCCAGTACTGATGTGCATGATGTAGCTACTCCCAGTACAGGGATATTGCTTTGGTGTCTAGAGGTGTTTAGATAATGATTTTATTTTTCTCTAAAGATTTGTGTCCTGGTTTCTTATGCTTAATCATCTCTCCCTTTAGATCCCTCTAGCTGAGATGGAGGCTCTGTCTCTGACGTCAGATATTCTCTCTGAAAAGTCCTGGTCCTTAGCTCTGACGGATGACTCTTTTCCTGATGACACTTACACACACTTACTTAATGCTCTGGAAAGCAATGTACATCCACTGCTCACTGTCTAGTCCGATGTCTACAGGGTTCGAAATACTGCCTTCCCCTTCTGCACCTGCCTAATGGCATTTTCCGTTCAGGCACATTTCCAAGTAGCACCAACCTTGGCTCTGAACAGGACGTTGTCCTTAATGCCATTAGGTCTTGGGCTGTTAGCGCTCGTGTCCACAAAGTTGGCTCCGTGCGAGGAACGAGTATTTATTTTTATTTTTTCCCTTTGGCGTCTTGGGTAAAAACAATGTGTTTTCTCGAAGTAAAGCAAATAATGAAGGAATGCTCTGGAAAGCGTCAAGGTTGAAATTTCCCCGGCATCTGAAACGAATCAGGGATCCTGCATGGAAGAGTCATCCATGAGCTGGTGACTCATGTGTCCTCCGCACGGGGGTCATCGGCGGGGCTGGCGGCCACGCAGGATTTTTGTCCTTAGGAACATAGGCACCGCCAGGCTCTTTGCGTGACTGGTGCCAGACTGTTTATTTTAAAAATATCAGATTGGGATCTCGCAGAGATGCTGCTTCTCTTGTGAACTCTTCTTAGCAGTCATCTCGCTGAAAAACAAAAACAACCAAATCAAAAAAGGGCTTATTTTGTGACTTTTTGAATGAAATGACCAGTATTTTGAACCCTGCCTTGACCATCTAATCTTTGAAACATTAGACATTTTTAGCTGTGTAGCAGTGAAGTGCTTTTTTTCTGCTGTAAAACAGACATAATTCCCTTTCCGACATTTTTGGCCCCATTCCTGTTTCTTTGTTGTGTCCGTGTACCTGCTGTTGGGTGTTTGTGTTGTTGATGAATTTTCTGCCATTCTAGTTGATTGTCGTCCTAATTAGTACCTGTTTGGGAAACATCTCTCTTAAACCGTGACAATATTTTCCATCATGCTTCATGGCATCGTATGCAAAAGATTTTGTAAACCGCTTTGTATGGCACGTTTTGTTTCAAAATCAATTTTCTGGAGAGAGGGACAGAAGAGAGACCTGTTCTAGTTTTGAATCAGATTAGACAAAACTATAATAAAGTCCCAAGAGTTTAGGCAAGAGAAATGGTTAACTTATAAAAAACCTTATTATTAAAAAAAAAAATCAAAACCAGATTGAACAAAACATTTTGTGAACCAGTGTCCATACCAACAAAGTGTTTTGGTCAAAACAATTTTCCAAACTTCTGAAAAACGTCAAAGTTTCATTAAGATATTGCCTAAATGCACTATTTTGATACTTCATTTAGACACAGTTTTAGTTGAAAAATACCTCAAGCGGAATGTTTTAGTTGACTCAAAATAATTTTGGTTTGGGAATTTCTTGTGTTTTTTTTCTTTTTTTGGTTCACGGAAAACTCCGATTTGATTTTCAGTCAAGCCAAAACAATTTGTTTTTTAAGAACTGCAAGTGAACCGGAGAGTCGTGTTCACGCCGCTCCGGTCAGGAGCTGGAGGCGGGAGCCCCTTTTGCAGCCCTTCGCACTGGTTTTCCCAACCGTCGCTCACGGGATTCCTCCCCGGATGAGCAGAAACTGGAAGCCACTGCGGTAGCAGATCCTGCCAATGAACCTGAAGTCTTAAAAGTTGCTTTGGGGAGGATCTTGGATCCAGATTCTCCCGTTTGGATCCAAATGGTTTTGAATTTGAAACCTCAGGTTTTGGGCGATCTTTAGTGTTTTGAGCTAAGTCATATGAAACCTAAATGCGAGCAGGGAGGGGAGGAAGGAGAGGCTCTCAAAGCCCATCTGTCACAAAATTTACATTGATCCTCCCCTCTTTTTCTTTTTCTTTCTTTTCCTCTTTTTTTCTTTCTTTTTGTTCCATTTTTGTAGATTCTGTTCAATCTTGTCCTGTTTTACTGTGTATACAGAAGACCCCTATGAAATTTTTGTTTTTATGAGAGAAGGACAAGACTGGAAAAATCTTGGAACATTTATTTCACAAAAGCAGTGGTGCGAAGTGAATGGAAGATTTGTCAGAACTAAGTTTAAGGTTTCCGAGAGCCGTGGTATTGAACTACAGTGTCTCAGCTCATTTTGACCATTTTTTCAGGGGAGACCTTTTAAAGATGGAATAACTTTTTTCTTAAAAATATACAGGGAAGTTGACTTCCCTTTTTGGCCATACTGTCACACACAAGGACACCCAAAAGCTTTCCTGGGATGCAGATATTTCCTTATGAAAACACACCTGAATCTACCTCATTCAATATCGCATCAGGGCCTGCCCATCCCAGGAGACACTTTGGCTGCAGAAATTCCACAGTCAACACATACACAATAACCCGCTCCTGCCTTAGATCCCTTCTAATTAGACAACAGCTTTACCCCCAAAGCAGTAGGTTTGAATATCCCTTTCAATAAAACGGGTTTAGTTATTCATTATGGTAGATAAAACCCAAGAAGATTGTGCTGGGAGCCAGAAGAGAGGGCATTTTCTATAAACTGGATTTCTCTTTTTTTTTTGGCTAGAAGAGGAAACTGTAGCCGCTCTTGCAAAAGCCCAACTCGCTATGAGGGCACCGCGCAGTATCGCTCCTGTGCAGGACCAAAGTAACGCGACGCGCGTGCCCGGTGCTGGGCCTTGAGGCATGATGCCTTCCTCCCGTCCCAGATATAGTCATGGTTTCCTGCCGCCGCGCTGCTTGCTCTGCTGCTGTGCTCCGCGCCGGCTGGCAGCGGGGTGACAGTGCCACGGAGCTTCCCGGTAGATCCATCCGTGCCCCGCGCGCGCCGGCGGTGTGCATGCCCGTCGCGCCATCCCCATGTCGTAGCTCTCGCTTTCTGGGCGCTTCTCTCCTCCTCCGCTGCTTTGGGGGTTGGTTCTTCCTCACTCTCTTCTCCTCCTTCCCCTCCCGCAGGCGGATCTGCGCTCCCGGGACCCCGCGCCGGCCCCGAGCCCCAGCAAGGACCTGCTGAGCGTGCGCAAGCCGGCCGTGGGGCGCACCCACTCGCTGCCCAACGACAGCTACATGTTCCAGGCGCCGGGCGCGGGGCCCCGCGCCGCCCCCGCAGGCGCCCGCAGCCCCACGTGCCACAAGGAGCACTCAGGTAGGGCCCGGGGGGCTGGACGGGCTGGTGCCGGTCCCAGCCGCTCGGCTGGAGGCGTCAAAATTCCCTGTGTTTCCACTCAGCAGCTCCCTCTGCCTCAGCTGAAGCAGCTCTGGCCCATGCAGGAAAAGAAAACCTGCAGGAAAGTATTTCCTCGGGTATTTTTTTGCAGCACGACCTATTCTAGCAGGTTTGGGGAGCTCTGCATGGGAGCAGCTGTGGAAGAGGCGGAAAGAATCTCTCTAAGCATCTCTAAAAAGAGCATAAATGTGCCAAATTGAGAGAGATGGTGTGGGATGAGCGGAAAAAACACGTGCACGGAGCCCGCGCGTGTGGCTGGGATATTCCTCAGGGATGAATTCGGAGATACGCGGGGCTGGCAAGGGCTCTTCACCCCCGTTGTTCCCATCCCTCCTGCCGTGCCTTCCCTGGCCCTGCGTGCACGGGGCTGCGGAGCGAGCGCGGCCGCCCGCGATCCCGTCTGCTCGCGGCAGGCCGGCGCTTCGAGACGTTTGTCGCAGATGAGACGGAGAGGTTTTTCCGAGCATTGTCCTTTGAAAGCATCTAAGCAGAACATAATTTCAGCGCCGCTCAGAATGGCTGGAGATTTGAACAGATTAGAAATAAGATGTTGAAATTTGCATAGTAATAAGGCTTTGGATGAATAGCGGCTGTTTAACAGCAGAAGGAAAAAGCGGATGCAGTGAAGGGAGATGAATCTGGAGTTGTGAGGAGTCCCTGCCGTAACGTGGTGTTTTCAAGGTCAGGGGTGGTCCCTCAAAGAGCCTCTTTGCACCTAATGCAAAAGGTGCGGGTAAAATTATGGTCAAATCCTGCTAAGGTCATAGGCAAAACTGTTATCTTCAATGGAGCCGGAGTTTTAGATCCCTGTAAGAGACGAGAAGCTCCCTGGACTCATAATCCCTGCCCTTAGAAGAAGCCCGTTTGCAACAGGGAGTTTCCAGTGTTTTGCTTTTGACCCTTCATTTGGACGAGCTTGTCCTGCAACATAAGCTGCTTCATAAGCAAAAGGAGGGTAAGTTCTAGGTTCCTCTTTTCTCCCAGACTGTATTTTGCAGTTCCCTGCTTGGGAACTGAGCAGCCCTGTATGACACCGTGGTTTTGGGGAAATTCACGGGAGAAAAAATCATTCTGCTGACACCTAGGACGAGTGTTTTGGAAGGTAAAGTGTCTTATTCATAGCCACATTAAGCAATTAAACCTCTTGTCTTTCCTCCTGGTGCAATTCCAATTGCCTTGCCTATGCCAAAGTGCTCCAAGGTGGCTAAGGTGCCCAAGCGCTGGCACACGTCCCGCTGTCCTGTTCCTCCTCCAATGTCACCGCTTTGCTGGGGGACAGTCCTCGCTACCTGTTTGCAGTCGGTAATATTTTAAAGTGCTGCGAAGAGAGCAAAAGGTGCCAGGCGCCGCTAATAAATCACACCAACGAAGGCACAATATTTCAAGCTGCGAAAGGTTTTGTTGTCAGAAACGCTGGCACTCGCAGGAGGTATTTGTTTGAATACTCCTTCGTAATGGGGCTGTTGTTCTGGGAAGGATTCCAGGACAAATGAGATTCTCTGGGATGCGGTCCAGGTTAAATGAATTGTTTTGAAAAAATGCTGGGCCTGGGGGGAGGAGGGAAGCACGCAGCGTTTTAGACCTTTCAGAAGAAGTCGCCAGCAGCCACAAAGGGTCAGGAGGAGCCTCCCGGGTACGTGCTGCCTTCACCCGGGATGCTTTGTAAAACCAGCCTTGGAAGCTGCCAGGTCTGCTGCCCTTTCACTTATTTCCAGTGTTTCCGCTGGGGTGGAAAGCCCTGTGGTCGATCTCTGGATACACCCGGGTACGGAGACATCCGTTTCTAGAAACTTGGAAAAACGGGCATGTCAAAACTGCCGGCCCACGTGAACTTCTAGCTCGTAATCTGCCATTCTTAACAGGAGCTGCTCCCAGGTGTATCAGGAGAAAATGCCAAGAAAAATGAAATAATAGACAATTTTGGAATTACTCAGTAAGTGGGCGTTTTTCCCCCATCATGGTGAGCCAGCTGCTGGATTTGGTGTTTTTGCCATGCCTGTTTGATCCGAGGTGCGATGCCATAGGTTTCTTTGGAAGGTCTCTCGAGCCAGGGAAGTGGGCACCACATGGACACGTCCCATTGCTGCTGCTTCTCCCTCTCGCCAGGTTCAAAGACGTCGGTGCAGTCCCAGCCGGCAGACACCAGCTCCCTCCTGCAGATCCCCAAGGACCATTTCCACCACATACGAGCGCCCGATCACTGGCTCCGGGAGAGCAAGGCGCAGGTTGCGCAGCCTGTGCACTCCCCTTCTGCTGAGAGGCTGCTCCGCAGGCAGGTAAGCAGACCCACAAACCTCCTAATTTCTTTACTGGACGCTATCAGCTTGACCAAACTTGAAATTCAAGGAGGGATTTGTAGAGGAACCTCGGGAGAACTGTAATTCTCTTGGAGAAATAACAAAAAGGTCAATGCATTTGGAGCTGAAAGCCATCCAAGAGGCTCAACGGGTGTGCGTGATGGGTATCATCTCCTCTGGCAACGGGCCTAAATGTTCTCCAGGTTGTTAGCACTTTATTCTCTCTGTCCACTTCATAAATGCTGCAAAATGCTCCCCCGGGGCTCCTTGGGCTTCAGGGAACTAATTTTTAATTGCTGTGATTTTTCTCAGTGCTTGAAAGGACACAGTGTCTGCAGACAGTGTTCCTGGCCACCCTTCCCCTGCTTCTCTGATTTCTTGAAAGGGGAAAAGATGGAAAAACTCATTACTATTTTAAAGGCAGTTGGATATCTTATCATATGCAAAGCCTTCACGGAAAGCATAGCATTTTTGAGAGTGAGAACTGAAAATTAAGATCTTTTAGTTTTTTATCGAGGGACTTGGTTCTGTGAGAGCGAAGGGACTCGCTAAGGATGTGCCCTGTTGATCTGGAGACCTGCGCAGCGAAAACCAGGGAAAGAAGATTCCCAAAGGCCAAAAGTGTCATCATAAATAAGACTTGTTTTTTGAATTTCCTATGTGCTTTTAAAAAGTAAAACTTGACTACACACAGAACGGAACATATTTCATTTTATAACTGGTTTTATCTCTATTTTTTTGCCTTGCATTGATTTAAATCCTGATTCTGCCCAAGATCTAAGCGTTCTAATCAAAGATTCCAATCTGCTTGATTGGAAACATAAGTTTAAATTTATCCCCTTAGTAAAATACTTGCACTTGTGCTTCGCTCTCACGTGTTTAAACACACTGCACTGTGCTGCTAGGTCAGAACCAGAGGCAGGTCTGTTTCCCAAACTCTGTTTTCTTCAGTAATTTCCTATGTCTGGTTTCATATACACAGCCTAGATCTTTCTTTTCATTTTTTTTTTTTTCAAAAATAACTTCCCGAATGAAAATATTTCCCTTTCTTTCATCTTTTAATCAACATTGACAAATTAGACAGTTGATTCATTAAGCTCTAAAAATGAATGTGAAGTACCAAGGTTAACAATTACATTAGTCTGCAATGCTAAGCTGGCAAGAGAAATTCCTAGCATGTATTCGCTTGCACAGGGCTGGCCTGCTACCCCAATCACCGCTAATGGGGAAACTAATTGATGTCATGATTCCAGTTCATAACCATCCTCCCCTGCCCCCTAATGAATGACAGACCCATCCTTTTGAACTGCTCTGTCTAGAATAAATTAGCATGCTAGCCATCTTCCCCCAGACTAATTTTGTTCATATTTTGGGAGACTTCCTTTTCTTAAAGCGTTTCATGTGTTAAAATTAATTCATTCCCCTGCCTGCTCTCCCTGCTCGTGCTGGGAACCTGGCGTGACTTTTAGGAAAGAAAAAGGCTTGAGGAGCAGCTCTGTCCATGGAACAGTCACATCGCTCCAAAAGTTAGTGATGTTGTAGCAGGAATGTCACCAGGGTGTCACCGGCCGCTTTGGAGTCACTGGTGGCCAAATTGGGCTTTTTGGGAACCTCTTGGCTGCACTTTGTGGAGTGAACGGTGCATATTTTGAAGCACTGGTCCTTGCTCCTAGCATGGGAGCTGACCCTCCAGACATTCAGCATTCAGCTTTCTGACCTGAATGCAACCAAATTTGAGCAGCACTCAGCAAGGTGCACGGCTCTGGGTGCCTGTCGCACCCTCCGTGTTCATGGAGATTATAACATCCACGGCAGGAGGGAAGTTTGTGGCCTTTCTGCCTGTAGTTTCTACCTGGCAGCAGCAAACTGGATGGCCAGAGACTTTGACACTTAGTCCTTAAAGAAGCCAGTTTACCTCCTTGGCAGTGCTGCTTGCTCAAGGACTCTCTGCTTTGCTCCTCCTGTCACCATCACTAACATGCTCCTAGCTCCATAGCCCAGATTAGCAAAGCACTTTAATTTGCAGCACCCATTTTTCTTTAATGTCACTTATATTGCATGTAATTCTGATTTTGATTTCTTTTTTCTTTCTTTCTTTCCTTTCTCCTCCCCCTTGTCCTGCCCACTATCCTTAACTTGTGCACAGATAAACCTCGTCCACCACATTGCTGGTCCGCACACTTTCCTGAATCACTAAAACCCGTGTGTTTGACCTCCCTTTCCCCTCAGAGCGCTGTAGCGTGGACACAGCCCCACACAGTTTAGACTCCGGAAAATTTGACCATTAGCCATCCGCTCGCAGATGAAGATTAGCGGATCGGATGCTTGGAGAGAACACTTAAAGCCAAGCTCCCCACCGAGGACCATGCTCCTTGGCAGTGCATTGCCCAAGGGCTTTTCTGCAGAAGAATTAAACCCACACTGATTTGTTTGGTCTTGGTTCCAGGATTGCTCATCGATGGTGTAGACTGCACCGAGTTATGGCTACAAGAGGGGTAACCACCCACGTAATGTAGATGGTCACACCAGAGGAGGGGAAGTCTCTCTTGTTATTTTTAGATGAGTCAATGAAACTTTTATCTGAGCAGTTATTGCAAGCATCTACCAAAGATGTTGCATCACTGGGCAAGGAAGAACTGTTGGTGGCTACTGTTGTATTTGTACACAGCACAGATTTGTGTACAAGCAAAAGCCATGATGAAAAGAGCTGGTTTTGGTGCTGTCTTCTACTCTTTTGTGGCCTGTGCTTCAGGGTATGTACGTGATGTTTTCTCCCCAGATACTCACTGTTGGCATTGGGGAACCCAGAATTAGCTCTGCGCTTGACTGTGGTTAGTGACCGGTATGACAAGTAAAACTTGAAGAATTCACTAGTATTGGAGAAAAGTGGTTGCACTATTAAATATTCTGTCACAGACAAGAGAGGGAGCCCAACGTGCAGACGCAGCAATAGTCCCTCGTGGTTGTGTGTGCACTGCAGCTGATGGCAGCTTGGGCTGAACAGGGATCACTTGGTCAAATGATCATTTGGGGACTATTGATATAAAGAAGCTAAGATCATTTTGGGGAGATTTGTCATAGAAGCATCCTGTGGTGTGAGGAATTTCATGTCCTTAGTCTTCTTTCAAGGACTCGGAGTGGCTGTATGCATTTGCTCCAAACTTCTTCATGAGGTTTTTAATTTTAAAGATTATTTAAGAGTCTTCTCAAACTTGAGGCAGATAATGTAGCAGATTTAGAAACCCTTCTGGCAGGCGATGCAGTGCAGCGACACGACGAAGCCTTCAAACAGCCGTGGGCACTCTTGGTTAGCAGACGCTAATGCTGGATGCGACTCAAAGCAGCCAGGGCAAGATGTGAAACGGACTCATGCAGCACGATAGATGAAAATAATTACAGATGCTCGAGTTTTGGCATCTCTGTCACTTGTCGCTCCTCTGGTGCAGAGTGCTGGCTCCAGCCTGGGGACAGAAGTGTTGTCCCAAAGCCAGCGTCTCACTCTGACGCTGGCACAGAGCGTGATTGCTCTGGTGTAGGTGACTGGGCATCCTGCTCTGGGGCTTCAGCATCCCCTGACCTGAAGGGAGAGGAACACTCAAGACTCGCACTTCCCTCCTGCTCATGCTGGTAAAACTGCAAAGGGGGTTGCAGGAGAGCACTTTGGTTTGCTTAACAAGAGGATGTCTACATTTGGGTGGGGGGATTTGCTTCTTGTGCTCCTCCTCACTTAGACAACAAAGCGGAGAGTCAACTGTTTGTGATGAAGGAAGGGCCAAACTCTGCTGTAACGTTTGTGGGGATGAACCCCCCGATCATTGCTATCCCCCAGGAATTGCTGTCAGCCCTGGTGCACACTGAGCTAGAGGGGTTGGGATTATCTGCGGCTCCGCGCTGAGATGTTACCCTTGCTCCTACTACCCTCCGTTTGCTCCATCTCTTACGTGGCACCTCTCCTTCTCCCCAATCCCTTTGCTTTCTGGTACAGATGGCGATAAGAAACGACTCGTCGGAGAGCAAGGAGAACGTGCACGCGGAGCTGGGTGAGCCCGCAGAGCCCGCCGTGCCCACGGAGGAGGCACCCGGCGCTGCGATGCCCGTGGGAGGCAGCGACGCAGCCGCATGGAGCCGGGCGAGCGTCCGTACGCAGCAGCATTCCCACAACCAGTACAACATCTCCAAGCAGGCACCGGCACCGTGTGCTTGTGCAGACTCCTGCCAAGAGACACCCGGAGACTCGGTGGACCAAGAAGTATCCGAAACAAACAGCTCCTCGGAGCCTTTCACTTCAGAAACTTGTACAGCCTCGAGTGCCTGTTCAGAGGTTTGGCCTCTCTCTCCTAAGAGGAGCATCGGCAATACCGGCAACGTTATGCTGAAGGACCTGAAGAAATACCACAGTGTAGACACCCAGGGCCTTCTAAAAAAGCCGCCCTCTTGGTTAGACGATCAAAGGAGACATTCGATAGAGATTTGTTCCATGGAAAACAGCCCGCAGCACCATTCCACATCCAGCTCTTCTGGCTTCATAAGTCAGGTGGTAAGTGAAATGGAAGGCCTGCAAGGGCCGCGGCCGAAGAAAAAACTGAGCCCGCCGTGTATCTCCATAGAGCCGCCCGACGGCCAGAGCCTGCTGCCTCGAGGAGCTCGCGGCGTCGCTGCCGCCGGTGCGGAGAGCTGCCTGCGCCGGCGCGCGCCCTCCTGCGAGTCCAAGGATTCCATGGACGTCGCGGAGTCGCTGCTTCCGGACAGCACGTCAACCTCCCCAGCCCCAAAGAAAGACTTGTTGACACTTCCTAGCTTTTCCTTTGATCAAACGGAAATGGACCCCTGAGTTACTTTTCTGTTGGTGCCAAATGTTTTCTTTCTTTCATGTAATAAAGGAAAAAAACCAACAACAACAAAAAAAAAAAACAAGAAAAAAATAAACAACCTGCAAACTGTATTCCAAAATGGCACTGGGTAAACAATTTCCAAAGAAAGATTAAAGAACCAGCTGGTTAAAAGAGCGGTTAACCTATATCACGCTTACTTAAGCATATGTTCTGCTTAGGTAAAAGCAATACAATGTGCAGAATCTATATGTATATTATATTTTATTAAATTAATTGAATCTAGTATTGCGGGATGTAGTACATTTTGTGACAAAGACTCGTTTAATTTTCTTCTATTTTATGCATCTCAGAATATTTCTGAGATAAAGTTGGTTTTTATGAATATTTTAACCTAAAAATATATATTTAATCCCTTCTCTTTTTTTGTTTTGTTTGGGTTTCATTTTGTTTTGCAAAGCACAAAATGTAGCCAATTAGTGCATTACGGAGGAAATGTATCCCACAGTCAGCAGTGAATAAGAATTATTTAATATAATTTATTTCTCCACTTGGACTTCAATCATCTTCTGGGAAAAAAAAAACAACAAAAAAAGATTATTTGCATAGTCCAGAAATGCAGTGGCAATTTTTTTTTAACCAAATAATGTTCCATTCTTACCTAAAATTGGCATCCAGAGTGAAAGCAGGTGCACGAAAGCAGGAAGACTGTGAAGGCAGAGGCGATCTAGCTGGACGCTGGCACTGCACAACGCTGGTTTATGGACGGGTGTTGTATATTGGCCACTGGTGAGTCACTAAAGCGTGTCCATGGATCTCTTTTCCAATGTGCCTAGGAAACCTGGGCAGCAAAAGCCTACGATCCCTTCTCAAATGGTTTTCCGACATCTCAGATAAAAACTGTTTCTTTCTTTCAGTTTTACACGTGTCCACTGTTTTCCCTGCAGGAATTCCTCTTTGCACCCGGGTGAAAAGGAGGATAAGGCCAGAATTAAGATTTCACATCTCAGTGCAGATGTGACTCAGCAGTGCACTTAAGCACATGCTTAAAGTTAAGCTCCTGCTTCAACTGCATTGAAGTCAACGGTGTTTAAGTAATTCCTTAAAATTATAATCATATGCCTCGTGCTTAATTGAATCAAGACCTATTAAAGTTTGCAAAGTTATTCTGTTGAGGATGTAGAAGAGGGTCTGCAAGTACGGAGAGGATTGTTGATTTTAAGCAAAGCAGGCAGGGTTTTTGGCTATCACTGCCAGAGTTAATTTACGTGACCCTGGTTGAAATTTATTTCCAGTCTAGTAAAAGCCTTAAGTAGCAACATTATGATTAAAAAAAGATGGAATTTATGTCCTTACCTTATAACATGTTCTTAATGTCAGTCATCTCCAGAAGTAACTGTTTACTCTGTGCTTACGCCCTCTGCAAAAAGCAGTGTTGGAGTGGGCTCCTGCTCTGCCCAACACTGATGGAAAACAGACATTAACTTCACTGAACCCCCATGAAATCAAGTTAAGATGATTAAGGCTCCGCAAGCCTGTGGAAACCTAGTTTTAAATGTGTGAGTAGACCCAGGTTTAAAACTGCGCACATGTATAAGGCTTTGCGGGATCACGGCCTTAAAGCAGCACGAGCAAGGGAGGGATTTGTGCTAATTCAGTCAGTCAGGAGTTTGTAACTTTTTGAGAGCTACTGATCTATTCCAATGCCTAGAACGTGATGGTGGGCGACCTCTTCTTGCAGAGATTAGGCGATTACGAGCGCGTGTATCTGCGTTCGCCCCAGGTAGATACACAGAGGAAGATCCTGCTAACATGTAATAGGCCCAAGTAAGTCCTTAAGCTCCTTTATTTTCATTTGAGGAAGTCGAGCCCATGAATGATCCCACCAGATTGTAGACAGTCCATAAAAATGAGGGGATTTCATCGGGAAGTCAGGCAGTCGGTACATGGGAAGAAGGAGGATTAATGTTCTGCGCCGGCTCCTGCAGTTAGAGTCATTCTGGGCTGGGACCTTCCCCCTCTCTTCGGCACTTACAATACGGGCCCATACGGACACGAAATGCCAGCCCAAATCCAGAGCTAAGCCCGTTTAAAGCAACTATTTCAAACAAACCTTTCATCGGTCCTTCCATAGGATCATATTTAAAGGAATAAGAAAATTACAGAGCATCAAAATTGAGGAATATTCTTAATCCTTTTCTCATTTTGCACTCACAATGAGCCTTAGCTTTTCCTTTCACATCTAAATAATTTCGCCAAATAGCGAGGCCACTAAAATTGCTGTACCCTGGTTCACTTAATGCTTAGTAGTGTGTATTTGTAGCTGGTATGATGCTCCTTGTACAGCTCCTTCCCTAGAAAATAACTTGCAGCATTTTAGCTTGAAATCATGGCACAAAAGGGGGATGTGATGTTAATCCGAAAGCTCAACTCCAAATCTAACAGAAAGCCTAAGGGCTGGTCTATTTTTCGCTACTTGGGGTTTTGCCCACTGACAGGGTTTGTGTGAGTAACAAAAAGTTTACATCATACATGAATATTCAATAAGGACTAGTCAGTGAAGAATACTGTATGATGATGCATTCAGGAAAAAAAAATCCATGTAAAATAGTTTGTTTTCTAAACCAGATAAGGTTTTTTTCTAGCTGCCCTTTTGAAAAACTAATAGAAACGTACTGCAGTGTGTGCAATAATCTTAACGTAATTTTCAATACCTTTTGGGGGGGTTTTATAGAATTTGACTTTTTTTAAGCAAAAATGTACAAAAATCCACTGGAATTCTGTAGAACGGTTCTGTTGATAGAATTTTTTATATTTTTGTAGCAATCTGTAGAGAAAACGTTAAAAAGTCCGCATAGCGTCTTGGGAACAGAAGCAGCTCTATCGAAATTTTTCTTTTCACAAACCCGGAGCCAGACCTACCGTATTACAACACCCCTAACCTAGATCCCGCGCCTGCATCCGGGTCGCTTCCAAGGAAGCAGCTAAGCTAACGGGCTCCGATTCCGCAGTGCTGCTGCTGCTCCAGGCCTGAGCCGGTATCCGTCACCCGCCCTGCGAACGCGGCCCGTACTGGCGGGGAGGCAGTTTCTTTGCTAGCCAGTTCATCCAAGCACACCAGCACTTTAATACTGTGGATTTACTGTATGCAGACGGGAGGAGAATATTCTGCTATCGCCAGTGGGACAGGTGAGGAAGGAGAGGTTGCAGACGTGTCCGGAAAAATGTAAAGTCCATTTTGCAGCCCCTTGCACATCGAATTAATTCTTCCTAGTTAGGTTACAGGCTGTTTATACTGTAGATACTGCGGAAGAGGGCAAAGAAAAGGATGTTTTTGACTTCTGTGGATTGCACTCAGCACAAGGTGTGTTCAAAGGGGAAAAAGGAAAAAAAAAAGGCAAACAAACGTGTTATGTTGTAAATTAGGCTATGCCCCAGTCTCCCCTTTTCTGCCCCTTTGGCTATACTAACCCATGTACACTATTACACAAGGTGACTAGAGTAGGCACAGTACCTTGCAATGTCTGTAACAACCTAGTATATATTATAGAACTTTGTATTTAATAGTTAATATATTGTTATACTGTATCAGGAATATAGGCCAAAACCGAGGTCTTTTGGTCAGGACAACAAAAGGTGGTCTTCACGGGGAAAATTGGGTTAAAAATGTTCCTTTTTAAAAAACGCAAAAAGACAAAAAATGAGTGTAAATCTTTACAAATGACAAAAACAAACGTGTCCTATTAAAAGCTTTTGAAAAGAAAACAAACGTGCACTTCCCTTTCTTTCTGCTGGTGATAACCTGTATCCCTTGGCTTGGTCGAGCCCTTGGTTGTGTTTTCACTGCGGACGGCTGGAGCGGGTAGAGCCCGCCAGCAGCAGCCGGGATGTCTAACGAAGGATGCAAAGCAGTGGTGCTCGTGCAGCGATGGGGTTTAGCTCCACGGATGACTTTGGCCCGGCACCGTGCCCAGGACATGGTCCCATCCTGACCACCGGGACAGGCAACCGCACTTGGGCGATGGAGCCTGCTCACGACGTGGCTGGGGCTGCAATGACGAGCGCTGCAGGCAACACCAAGGCAGGAGCCCATCCGCGCTGGATGTGCAGATGTTGCTGTGAGGACACACGAGTCTTTTCCACGTGGACACAACTTCTGGATTTCCAATCTGAGCTCTGGCCGCCTTCCTCTCCAGCACAGCATCCTGGTTTTCCCTTTGCAAGTCCGGTTNAGCCGCCTTCCTCTCCAGCACAGCGTCGCTCCTGGTTTTCCCTTTGCAAGTCCGGTTGCAGGATGGGGCAGGGCTCAGGTGGTGCTTAGGCACCCTCGAGCTGTCTGCACCTGAACTCTTCAGGGGTCTTCAGTGACGAGTTGTGGTACCTTCTACCATGAAGACCTCTGCTCCTCTCTGGGAAGCAGCTCCAGGGGGAGAAACCAGGTGCTTGGGCACCTCATCTCACATGCTGGCTCGATGGACTTGATCGCTCAGCAGTAATGGGGCCTCCAGCATAGTCACCTTATCTAGAAGGTTTTGCTAAAGACCCTTTCACCTCTGTACAGAAAACCAGAAGCAAGTTACCCCTCAAAGAGAGTGGAAACGTGGATCTGAGCAATATTCCAGCAGCTCCCTAACAGCCGGACTCCAGAGGTGGCTTCCATCGCATGGCTGCAGTGTGTGAGGTCCAAGCCACCGCACGGAGAGGTCCCCAGGAGCCAGCAGCGATCCGGACCCTGCGCAAACAGGTGAGCTCGGCCGGCGGGGCAGCCCCGGGGGGACGTGGAGCCCTCTTGGTCGGAGGAGCTCGGTGGGAAGGGCTGTTCGGCTGCAGATGGGAGCAGGGGGCTGCGTTTCAAACCCCATTAATCTGTGCCTTAGCGCGGCACGCGGGCGAACGCGTCCGAGCGCAGCGTCCCCGGCAGAGCCGAGCACAGCGCGTCCCCAGGCTGCAGCAGGACTGGGAAAGGCCTTTTCACTCCTCCTGCATTTTGCAGGGCCCCAGCATGCACCAACACCGCTTAGCATGGGCGGAAAAAGCAATTTAAAGAAATCTCCCCCAGGTGCTTGCTCCTTCACAGCATTTTGCTACCATCTAGTGGGCTGGAGATAATGGGAGCTTTAGGGAACCGTGAAGCCCAACTTGGCTACCTGGAAAAAATCGCATCAGCAGTGAACACCACTGACCAGGCGGCATTTTAGCATTTGAGGGTGATTAGAGTTTCGGGTTGTTTTTATGAGCTCTGTTCAGCGCTTCAGATCTGTTTGCAGCAAGCTCTGTAATCGCATAACATCTCTGGCATTTTCTATTATGGCCTGTGCCACTGGCTGCTCTAACTGGCAGGCTCTTAAAGGTCCTCAATAGATTATCTTTCCTTATCTATTTAATACTTTAAATAATAATACCAAAGTGCCCCGCAGCTCCAGCTGGAACACAAGAAGGCTGGTTAAACCACCTAATTTCTTGGTGCGCTAACAATGCTGTTACTGTGCTTTGCAGAAACATAAAGCAGATTCCAGATGTTGCAGGCGGGGTCAGGAAGGAGTTAACACCGGAGTCTTTATACAAAGGAAAATCACTGCAGATGGAGCCTGGTTTGGGGCAGGATTCCTGCGAGCACCAGGAGCCCACGTGCTGCTCACCTGCCGCCGTTTGTGCATTATTCTTAGCTCTCTTGGCAGCTCAAATGCCTGAGTCGAGGTGTGCTAGACCTCCACGGGCTTCATTAACCTCTTGCGCTTCTGTGTGTGTTTGTGGGGGGACCAGGGGAAGAGCCAGGGCTTTCCGAGTGCTCTGTTTGCAGCTCGGGGTAGCTGGGCAGCTCCTGTCTCCCTCCTGGACTGCGGGAAGGCGCTCCAGGAGCAGGGCAGGGTGGCATTGCACGGAGCGTCCTCGAGGAGTCACACACGGACCGCTGTCTCGGAGCCTCCCACATGTGGCCACCCCAGCGAGGACAGGGGCACTGCAGAGCGCAGCTCGAGGCCAGGCTCGGCCGCCTTTCCAGGGAGCTGCCAGCCCTGCTCTTCCAGACAGGATGAGATCTCACCCTCCCCTGCAACACGTCTGTTGGTTTCAGAAAGGGATCTGAGCCCCTGCTGTGTCAAACAGGGAGTCATTAAAGTGAAGTGAAGGTGACACAAAGTGCAGTTCCCACAGCAGCACCTGTCCGAGCCCTCCCTCATCTCCACCTGCTCTTCCTTGTGCTCATTCCTTTGGGGTAGGACTCACCTCACTTTTGCTGCCTGCAAATCAGCGAGAGGTAGGAAAGCTGACCCTGTCTCTAGACAAAAACCTTTGCTCTCAGGTGCCCTCCTCTCCTGCCCCATCCCGGTATTTTATGGCCAACCCTCTGCTGCGTGGTCCTGGGTGTGCCCGGTAAGTGCATCGTGCTTGAACATCTGCCCTGCAAGTTAGCAGGTGAAAAGTCCTTTTACTGCCAAAGGAAGGAGGATGTGAGGATGTAAATGAATGAACTGCGATGAGACCTCGCCACTCCCGAAACAAATGGGCAGCGCAAGGACGGTGTCTCCCAGGTTCACGACCTCCCTCGCATTCCTACAAAAGGCTCCATTTTATTTTCCTGCGCTGCCAGACTGCACTTGAGGGATCACGCAGGGATAATGATATGGTCTAGGTACAGAACTGGCTCCTCTGTCTTCCCTCCCACCATCAAAGAGCAGGAGATGGTGCTTCAGGCTCTGCTTTGCGCCCGCCGCAGCAGAATCCTCCGCCACAGACCTTCCCAGCAGCTTTTAAGCTTCCCCCAAATTGGGTCTGTCTGAGAATTTAATGCTTCTTTCATTCCTGCCTTTGATTTTTTTTTCCCCTCTCTGCTAGACGGGTTTTCCAGACAGCACCTGGAAGTCAGTAATTACCCCGCAAAGTCGGTCCCAAGCGCACGGGGCCGGTTGTGAGGTCCCTCCTCGGCACCGGGTGCGGGCGGGATATATGGGCACAACGGCACCGCTCACCAGTACTGCCACATTCCAGCACCAGAATTCCAATGTCTGCCAAGAATTAGGAATATGAAGCAGCGGGCAGAGTTGGGAACTAATTTTGGGTCCCATGAGAGCCCACGAAATCCCACAAGAACCTTTCTCCACGGATTAGCGGAGCAGCAACCTGAAGTCAATAGTTTAATCGGGGATTAATGCGCATGGCATGTGCAAAGGGAAGTGTGCGGTGCGCTGATAACACAGACCTCTCCCCTCGTGTACACACTGCCCGAGGCAGCTGTTCCCCAGGTGTGACACCCCGCACTGTCACGGCCCGTCTTCATTTAGCACAGGTTTCCAAAGGGCACCAAGTTCTGCACCAGAAATACATGTTTATGTGCCAAGAATTCCAAGTTCTCACCACTTAGTATCCGCTGTAGGTGGACAAGACCTCTTGCAAGACCTCGTGGGGTCCACAGAAAACGTCCCTCGTGTGGCTGGATGCGGCTCTTGTCTTCACTGAGGGCTGTGACGTGGTTGTGCCTTCATCTATCGGCATTTCCAGTCTTGGAGGCCACCACCAAGAAGCTTATCTTGGGCAGGCGCTTATCTGCACGGTAGCAAAGCTGCATTCCTCCTGCCAGATCGTTGTGACGAACACGAATGCTCAGCATTGCTCGGACACGGCTTCCCCGATAGCACTGCACATGGGCACGGCACCGAGCGCCGTCCACGGCCACGCGGGGAAGGTCATCGGGGCTTTTCTCCTCTTTCAGGGTGAAAGTTTCTCATTTCCTTTCAGAAAATAACGTGGTGGGAGTATCTTTCCCCAGCGGGCACCAAGCAGGGCGGCTGCATCGCGTGGCAGCGCAGTCTGGTTGTGCCTGAAGTGCTGCCCTGCAAAACGTGTCACCTGGATGTTTGTGTGAGATATATTGGAAGTTTTCACAAGTTTTTTCTCCCAGTTTAACCAAGTGTCTGCAAAGGAAGAGGCTTCGCGTGGGCAGTAAGGGATGAGGTTCTGCCTCACACTACGGCAGAGGCAGCCGGGCTTTGGTTCCGTGTGGAGGATTCCTAAAAACCTTCTTTTGGGGTGCTGGAGAAAAGGCTATGCTACACCCAGGCAGGAATAAAAGTGAGAATAATAAAATTAAAAGAGAAGAAAGAGGAAAAAGCAAAAAAAAAAAAGTCAAACAAAAGAGAAACACGGCCATTTTTTGGCAATTCAGGACGCAGTGGGACTCACATCCATGGCTTCGGGGAGCCCATCCGTGTTTTCCTGCCCCACGGCCCTGTGTAGTCTGGACCTGCAGGGACATCAGGTCCTTCGGGTCCCACGGGGGCAATTTGGGGCCCAGGGTGGGAAGCGGAGCCCGCGGGTCGGGCCGGAGGCCGCGGGGCTCGCGGGAGCCCCCGAGGCGGCGCCTCGCGGCCTGAGGGGGCGGAGGC